>CAIGRB010140035.1:15873-34027 GCA_903798255.1 Fraxinus quadrangulata | reverse complement strand
TTATTCTTTTTAAAATATGTTTTTTATTATATGAGGGGAAAATGAAGGAGATGGAAAATTGTGAGAACCGCCCCATCGTATGTGATAATTTCACAATATTGTACTAGATCCGCAAAAATTCTATCTCAAGTGAAAGTATTCAAAAATCTTTTGAATTCTACAAAAATATTTAAAAGTCTTAAAATGAAAGTTTATAAAAGTTTACAAAAAACTTCCACTAATTCTATACAAAAAAAAAAATCAATCAAAGTCTTTAAAAATCTCAATTGAATACATCCCCTAAAATTTTTTACTTTTTAATTACACATTTTCTAAAATATCATTATTCAAAAACTTTTTTTATCAAGAAAAAGAAACTGAGTTTAATGGTTGCGAAACATGGACATATTCTTTAAAATTCATTATTCTCCGTATTCATTTTAACCCCAAATCTGTCTAATAAAATAATATAACACATGTATTTATAATTCTTTTTTCTTTTAATCATACATTTTCTAAAAAAATTACTTCTATATTTAAAAATATGCTTCAAACAAGTTCTAACTTAGCGGGTCTTTGGTACTAAAGTTTAGATCTTTGTTTGGTGGAGATTAAAATTAGAATTTTAGTAGATTTTGATAAAATTGATAAAATATTTGGTTGAAAAGTTACGAGATCAATGAAAGATATAGCTAATATTGATTGTTTAATTTTAATTTTAATTTAAATTTGATTTTAATCAATATCGGGGCGCTATATCTAATTTTCAAATTATGGAAATACCCCCACACATTGACCTCAACGAGTCGTATCTAAGCTGCCGAAACCGAACGAACGTACGTTTGGGTATTTGTTGAATATCCTGGGAAAATAGACACCAAAAGCTCAAAATCTGAAACGAAATTCATTTGATAAACAACAAACATTTCTCGATTCAAACTCAGCATGACTAAGCAGCAAGCAAATTGGTCTCCTTATGACAACAATGGAGGGTAAGCAAAACCCTAGTTCGAAATATATACCTAAATTTAACAAATTTTGTACATACGTATATTTGATGATAATGTTTATGTATATTTGATCCATGTTCTGTATCTGTGTTTGTGCAGGACATGTGTCGCTATTGCAGGAGCTGATTACTGTGTTATTGCGGCCGACACTCGAATGTCCTCTGGCTACAATATTCTCACTCGCGACTACTCCAAAATTATTCAGCTGTAATTATACTTCAATTTTCTTTTTCTTTGTATTTCTTTTCTATTGTTTTCCAATTGGTATTTGAATTGTGTTGTGTGAGAAGTTAAAATAGGTGTTCAGGTGTTGATTTTTCAGTTATGTGGATTTATGTAATAATGAATTGTTATAAAGAAAACGACTAAGTTTGTAGTTTTTATAGAAAATAACAAATGAAAATGTGTGATTGTATTCCTACAGAAATTACTAATTATAGATTTTTTGTTTTCCAATTTGGTGTAAGACATCACTTTTTTTCAGTTGAATTGATGTTCTTTCAGAGAGAACAATTTTGCTGAGAGTTTTCATTTTGAAGAAGTTATAGCTGTTGACAGAATGTTGACCAAAAGAAAGATTCTTCTTGGAAATGGTTAAATAAAGAAACTTGAGAGGAACTCTGTACTATCGAAAAGATGTATTCTGTACAATGTACACTTTGCATTTAATCTATCTCAATCTATAAATCACCACCCGTTAGGTTTTGTTATTTGGTACTTTTTATTAACGGATAATAGGAGACACAGGTTTGATTTCCTGCCTACAATAGGCAGAAGTTATAATGCCCATTGTGAATGTGGCAACATGTCATACTCCCATTGCTGACGTGGCAACACCACAGTGGGCATTATAATTCCTGTCCATAGTGTGCAAGAGATCAGATCTGATAGGAGACATGTTTTTCATTTGTCCCTATTTGTTATCCCCTTAATGCTATTCTGACAGATGGAGTTATAAGAGAATTTCTGTCCTAAGAATCTTCTAGAAATGTGCTGCAAAAAAACTTGCTAATTTATGTTTTCCAAGTGTAAAAGATGACTGCGGGGTGCATGTACATAAAATAAGTTTGCAACTGCTAATGTTTACCCATGATTGTTTTGTACAAGTAAAATGCCCTCCTTTGTGTTGATTCCATTAATTAGCACATTGATAAATAGTTAAAGTTGTTGGTGAAACTCGTTTACTCCATTATTATTCTAGGATCTTTAGCGAAAGTTCTTTGGTTTTTGTATCAGGATAACTTTGTCATCACTATTTTATTTGTTACTATTTGATTCTCATTTATGCATTCCACTATTGACCATTCTCTGGTTGCTTTGGAGCTTTCGTTTATATAATTCTTGTTTCTTTGATCATATAGTGCAGATAAATCTGTGATGGCTTCGTCAGGGTTTCAGGCTGATGTGAGAGCTCTGCAGAAGGTCTTGGCATCAAGGCACTTGGTAAGTTCTTTAAGCATTTAAGTATTGATTGTTGTTAGCTTGTTGAATTTATTCTTCTAACAAACATATCTGTGCATTGTGTCACATACAGATTTCATCATTGAGTCGTTCATATTTGATCTTTCAATTTCTCTCTGACTAAGCAAGAAATGTCATTGTAAAGTTTGAAGCTAAAGGTGTCAAATCACATGTATCAATTTGATGATCGATAATGAATTATTTGCTAAGAAATGCCCCCATTGAACTATTAGTTCAGATTTTTGATAATTTTGACTTGAAACTCAAGCCAGCTCACTGGCAGCTAAGTCTCATTGCAGTCATAATATGCACTCGTTAAGAACCTAGAAGTACTAGTTATTTCTCCTGCAGATTGAGTATTTATTTTGTACATTTTAGATGGTTCCCATCTCAGTTAAATGAGTAGAGTTTCAAATCGGATGTCTTCTTAATAAGTACCGAAATTGCATTTTATACTGCAGATTTCTTTCATATGTAATTGAAGAGATTTTGACACTGTTCCAATATTTCTTGAAATATCTACAGAGATTCAAAACTATGAACAAGTGTATGAGACTTGAGTTCAAGTTTCAGATTTTATAACTTTACAGTTTCCCTGGCTTGCATGCATTTGTTATTTTATTTATTTGGTCATATGGCATTTTAGTGTACAATAGCAAGCTCATTGTCTAGTATCTACTTGGTTAAAAAAAAGGGTAATGAGTGCATATCTAGCCAACTGGCCTTATATTTCTGTATATATGTAACCTCTTTGCAATTCTTATGATGTGCTATTTCTGTTGGGTAGATTAAGAACAGTGGAAAATGGCTTGCTTTTTTTTTTTTTTTTTTTGACAATGGAGATGTCAAATGGGTACATGACTAAGGGTAGATTAAGTTGTGGATTGCTGCCTTTAAACTCTTAATTATTGATGTGATCTTAAGGTAGTGGAAGAATTTATTGGAAGTGATGCCTTGCAATTTCTAATTGTTTTATGCAATGTAGCTCTATCAGCATCAACATAACAAGCAAATGAGCTGCCCCGCAATGGCTCAGCTGCTCTCTAATACCCTGTATTACAAGCGTTTCTTCCCGTATTATGCTTTCAATGTGTTGGGTGGCCTTGACAATGAGGGTAAGTGTGAAAATCTTGTTTTTATTTTTTCATGCTTTTTTTTATTAATTCCATGTACGCTAGTTTCATTTTATTTTCTTTTTGAAATCTTGAAGGGAAGGGTTGTGTCTTCACATACGATGCTGTTGGATCATATGAGAGAGTTGGATACAGCTCCCAAGGTTCTGGTTCTACGCTCATCACCCCCTTTTTGGACAACCAACTCAAGTCTCCAAGCCCTCTCTTGTTACCTGCCAAGGTTTGATTTTGACCCCAGCCTGTGGACACTTGACTAGATGTCTTTTTTTTTTAAGATGGCCGAGTGAAATCCTATGGATTCTACAGGATGCAGTTACACCGCTTTCAGAAGCAGAAGCTATTGATTTGGTTAAAACTTGTTTTGCATCTGCAACAGAAAGGGACATATACACAGTAAGTGTTTTTTCTCTCAAGTTCTGTTGTTTCTCAACAATATAGAATTCTAAAGTCAATGTCTTCCCTGTTATGGTCACCCTTAACTTTTGGCTTATATCCATCTTTGATTATGTGACATTTATTTGGTTATTAGTAATTTAGGGAGCTTTCTCTTTATTTAATTGCATAATGATTGCTGTTATGCAGACAAACATTTTTTGACGTTAATTTCTTGATGTTCATGTCATTATATGCTTCTTTTTTCTGTCTTTTTGCTCCACTTCGCAGTAGAGTTGTCTTTCATACTCTATACTATAATAATTAACAAGTTGCCTGATAAAACATGGGGCTCATTTCTAGAAACTCACATTTCTAGAAGAAACTAGACTAACTTGGGCAACAAGAAAAGTTAGGTACTGATTTTTTGTATTCAAAAAATAAAGAAGCCTTTAGAGGATAAATATGGACCACATTTTCTTTAGTGCACCGACATATGAAGCCTATAAATGGCCCTTGAGTCATCAAATATAAACAAGCGAAACAAAGGTACTATAAATACAATAAAGAAATAGCTTTCCTTTATCTACTATCCTATAATCACTTGCCCACCTTATCTTATTCTCAATCAAAAAAATTTTTATACAAAAAAAAAAAAATCATTCATCCTAGTAAGTCTTCAAAACATATTTTATTACTTTTTTATACAAAATACCTTAAATAATTTTTAATCCTTTTTCTTAAAATTACTTATCCTATATTCGATAAATAAGTTCTTGTTTGAGCCCCATTTTTTGGGAAAAATAAGTTGCGTAATAGTAATTTTTTGGGAGAATGCGCAGTTAAAAAGTACGAGAAATTTTATGTTTACGTGCAAATTTATTTTATAGGATAATATGTAGTGTGAATGAGTTTAAGAAATGAGTTTTTACATAATATGCTCAAACAGGAGCTAAATAAAAATTATCACTGGTATCAGAGCTACGATCGATTTTTATTGTACGTAACCTTATACTATGAACGATGCTTTCCACTTATCTATTTCTACCCATTGTTTCGTAGAGACCATTATGATTTTTGGTCTATCAAAATCAAGATTTCTTTTGTGCGCAAAATTTGTGATATGTCGTCAATAATGCGTATATTGTCCTAGATGACATTTTCAATTTAAAGTAAAAGAGAATCAACAAAATGATTCTCTAGATCTTCTTAGTTATTACTCTACAATTGAGCACTGGACACTTCAATTTGGGTGACATGTCCTTGTCCGACATATGTCGGATACACTATCATATTCATTTTTTATGTACTATAAATATTTTTATCTTAAAGTTATTATAAAACAACGAATATGTACTTATATTTAAAAGATTTCAATAAGAAAAATTAATAATAAGTATAAAACTAAATTTATTTTATATAAATGAAGAATTTTGAAGAATTTAATCAATGTGTTGACGACGTGTTGCGTCAATATTTTTTTGAAAATTGCTGATCCAACAAAACTCAATTTACAATTATATGAATCTTGGAAGATCAAACTATAAATAAAAACTAGGAGAGATCCCCATAATGTGAGAAAGAAAACTCAACTACTTGTTCTCATTTGCAATTGAATACAAAACAAAAATGTTAAAAGTATTACAATTACTTTTTCCCAATTTCCCCTTCCAGAATGTGATTTTGGTCTTCATCTTTATAGGCTCCCAATTGTAGGTCTTTGGCAGGTCTCTCCTTAATTCAAGCAGCTATAACAAACTTCTCTACAATCTTTATTAGTGGTCTGTTCTCTAAAACTTGGGAGTTTGTTGCCGTGCTCTCCACATCAACTATGAAGTGGGCTTCTTTATTCCGGTGTAAGCCAGCAACGTGTTGAAGGCACTTACGATCGTCCCACATCACTGCTTTCCTTATTTTAAGGTGAACTCAGCACCATCTAAGTCTTAGAATAGAAGATGAGGAAATTGACATTGTCCGATTTCCTTGGAGAGCCATTTGGCTTTGCTTGGACACTGACCCTATTTCTAATCCGAAAGGATTCTATGTCGCCACGCCTTGTAGTAGTCACTTTCTTTTCCAAGATAGTATCTTTTGCCAAAGGGGTTTCCCTTTCCACCACCAAGTCATCTACAGTTGGCAATGTGTCTTGAGGCTCTCCATTGAGCATGGAAAGGTCAAACAACTTCAACTTCTCAACGTTGACAATAGAATACATTTATTTGAAGACTTTAAATGGTCTATAATGAATAGGTTTTAGCTTCTTTCCTTCTCCTCGCAGTCGTTCTTTGCCCAGATGCAACCAAACCAAATCTCCTTTTTGGAAATTCCCTTGTGTCCGATGCTGTCATGACGCAATTTGTACTTCTGTTGTGTACGAATGAGTTGTTCCACTTCTTGATGAACCTTTCAAATTCAATCTCTTTTTTCTTTAAGGATTCTGTAGGCTCCACCATTAATTCCATATCAAATGGACTTTGAGGCAATAAACCCACGCAAACCTCTAAAAGGGATTTGTTCGTAGAACTATGTATCATGTGATTAATAGTGAATTTCAAGAATGGAATACTTTCATCCCATGTTTTAGGATGCTTAGCACTATAGCCCTTTAGCATATGGACCATTGTCCCATTGACTACTTTGGTTTGCCCATCCATTCGAGGGTAAAAGGTTGTGCTCCGCTTCAGCTTTGTGTCCATATTTTCCCATAATGTACACCAGAATTTACTTAAGAACCGACTGTCCAGATCAGATATGATCGAGTTTGGAAGCCCAAATAACTAACACATTCTTGAAAAAAAGATGTGTTGCTGCCTCTCCAGTGATGGTTTTTCGGCATGGTATAAGTATCACCATCTTGGAGAACCTGTCAACAATAACAAATAAATAATCATATGCTTTTGAGTCATTGGCAATCCTCCTAAGTAGTCCATAGAGATGTCCTAAGGTTTACTCGGCATTGGAAGTGGCGTGTAAAGTCCGAGTTTCCTATTTGATGGTTTTGACGTGCTACACAGCACACATCCCCTCACAAACCGAGCCACATCATGCTACATTTTGGGCCAAAAAACGTGGCGTGACAGATTCTACAGGGTCTTTGTTACCCCGAAATGACCTACAACTTTGGAGGTGTGTGCCTCATGCATATACCTTAGTTTCTCGGTTGCTTGAGGAACACATAAGTGTCCCCTTGTACAACAACCCCTTGCGTAGGGCAAAAAATGTGGGTTTGCATATATCTACTAAATGAGGTTCAAACTTGGGGTCCTCTGCATACTATCCCCCATATTCTTCGTGAAGAATGGGCTATAATTGCATAAGTACAGTTAAACATAATGCAGCTATTGGTGGTCGTGACAACATATCAGCTAATTTATTTTGGCATCCCTATTTGTATTTAATTACCTAATTAAATTGTTGTAAATAAGTCATCCACTTCATATGTCGGGCCTATTGTAAGTGTGATTAGGTTTGGAGATGTTGTAGGGAACGATGATCCATATGTACTATGTTTTCCTTGCCCAAAAGATAAGCCCGCCAATGTTTTACTGCTCGATGAAGTGCATACATCTCCTTGTCATAAGTGGAATAAGTATTGGCAGATCCTTGAAACAACTCCGAATGGTAGGCAACTGGCCGGCCTTCTTGCATCAAGACTGCTACCATTGCATACCCCGATGCGTCGGCCTCTAGCTCAAAAGGTTTTGTAGGTTGGGTAGTGTGAGTACAAGGCATGGCTGATCTTCCTCTTCAAAAGTTGAAATGCGTCCTTGCGTGTTTTGTCCCATGGAAAATCCCGATTGGCCTTGGTGAGAACATGTAGACGTGCAGCAAAAAGGGAGAAATGGTGGATGAATTTGCGCAAGTATTGGCAGGCACCCATGAAACTCCACTCTTCGTGGACTGACTTAGGGCGCGGCCAATCCTTGATGGCTTGCACCTTAGCTAGGTCGACTTGGAGTGTACCGTTGCCAGTGATGAAAATGAGAATGTCGTCTAAGTAGATGACAACAAAATCACGTGGTAAGGGTAGAGGACATTTATCAGGCGCATGAAAGTCGATGGTACATTGCACAATTTGACTGGCATGACAAGCCATTTAAACAGCCCTTGACACGTCTTGAACGTTGTCTTCCAAGTATCTTCTTGTATCCGCACTTGTTGATACCCGAATTTCAGATCTAGCTTTGTAAAAACCGTTGCATGCTTCAATTGATCCAATAGCTCATCAATTCAGGGTAAAGGGTACCTGTTTTTTATTATAATTTTGTTGTGTGCACGGTAATCTATGCACATACGCCAACCACCATCCTTCTTTAGCACTAACACAATGGAGGATCCACATGGAGAGCTGCTTGGTTTGATGACCCAGATTCCAATAATTTTGTCACCTGCTTCTTAATCTCTTCATTTTCCATCACAGAATTTCGATACATTACTAAATTTGGGAGTGTAGAATCCGAAATTAGTTGAATTTCCTGGTCAATGGCCCGTTTTGGATGTAAGCCTATGGACTCGGAATATATTAGAAATATTCTCGAGCAATTCAGTCAATTGGGCAACTTGTGGTCTAGATGCGGCTGATTTTGTAGCATCAGCTTCAGAGGGTTGAACCATCATCAATACAAATTTTTGGCAGGCATTCACCTTTCTTCGATCTTGACAAGCACTAATTATATCTACACTTGAGTCTGCTTTATCTTTGTGGACGATGAACTTCTTCCCATGTTTGATAAACTCATACTTTTGTGCCCTCCGATAGTAAATTGCATCCCTCTCCCACAGATAGGACTCCCAAAAATAACCTGACATATATCAATTGGAACCACCTCACCGGTTTTCTCATCAATATATTGATTAGTAATTGCAAATCGAAATGTGCATCGTTCTTTCAATTTTAAGCTCCATATCTTTTTGAATCCATCCCAATAGATAAGGCTTGGGGTGTGTCGTGTCGTGTCGTGGCTAGCCCCAATCTCTGTACTAAACTTGTGGAAATCAAATTTTTCTGGCTGCCCGTATCTACGATCGCCCCCAATGACTTCCTGCTTAATTTGAATCCGCACGTTAAAAAGTTCCTCCTCATCGGTTGTGTTAAGTGAACTGGAGCCTGTCTCCTTTGGCATTGCCATCAAAGACAGACTCTTATCAGCCTCCTCAACTCATCCAAGTTCAATTTGGTCTCTCATTGTAGTGGTTGTCATCGTGCGTTTCCCCCTCTCATCTTTCTTCCATTTTGTTGGAAACAACTCTGGGTGTAGCTTCCAGCACTTCACTTTTTCATTTCCAGAATCTTGCAATGATCACAATATTTGTTAGGTTTAGAGGAAGAAGAAGAATTACCGGTAGATTGTTTTCCGGTAGACTTGTTGGCCTCTTTTTTGTTTGCACTGCTAGTTGCTTATGACATATTAACTTGGTTCTTTCTTTCAATTGCTAGTGCAATACGGCTTGCCTGAGAGATATTCATGGCCTGGTATAAACGCATCTCACCCTAGATTGAACGATGCAGGCCAGCCTCGAATTTGGTGAAGACCTCCTCATTGTCTAGTGCAATTCCCAGCGCTAAGGGAAATTCAGTGGTATACTCCTTACTGTTCGTTCGTGCTCGGATGTTATGCCAACGAGTCCACCAATCCTGTGAGTAGCCCATAGGATAGAATTCCTTCCAAGCGATTTCCTGATCAGGTTCATTTTTCAAATACGCATTCCACCATGTTAATGCGTGATTTATTAATTTTAAACGAGCGAATGAAACTTCTCTCCACTACTAAACCCATAAACAGTGAAGTAAGTTTCGAGCTGATCAATCCATGAATCCAGTTTTTCGGCATCCACTGTGCCATCAAAAGTGGGAATTTCCACTTTGGCTTTGATTTTGGAAGGACGTAGTCTCCCTTCAGTGAGTGAAATAATGCTTTCATCGTCTCGATCAACATTGTCATCTTCACCCTTCAAGCCTGGGTTTACCTTGAATTTGCAGGAACCCGTGGAGGAGATTCTTGGTCGTCAATCTTTCCCTTCGTAGTTGATACAGATGGTTAAGCTTGAATCCATGACAGAAGCGCTCCCAATTGTTCGGTTAATCTATCAACTTTCGTGGCAGGGTCAGTAGGTTCTGCTGTGACTTCCTCGTTTGCTGACATTACTGCTTCTCCTGGTTGTTTTCTGTGAACCTTCAAAACAGATAAAAGCTTTCCTGTTGTCTGGTGCCCAGACTAGTCAGTACCATACACACAGGCTTAACGTAGCGTTAATAACCAGGCTCTGATACCAAACTTGATCCAACAAAACTCCCCCTGTTTGGAGCCCATTTTGTGGGAAAGAAAATGAATTTTTGTACTTTGGGCTCCAATTTTCAACCACACTTGTTGATTTTTATCTCACATTGGTGGGACCTACCTCACCAATGTAACGGTCAAAAATTCCATTTTTTGGACCAGAAAATGGGCTCCAAACAGGGGCTCAAATTTACGATTTTATAAATCTTGCAAGATCAATTATAAATAAAAACTAGGAGAGATCCCCAGAATGTGAGAGAGAAAACTCAACTACTTGTTCTCATTTGCAATTGAATACAAAAAAGAAATGTTAAAGTATTACAATTAATTTTTCCCAATTCCCCCCTCCAGAATGCGATTTGGTCTTCTCCGTAGGTCTTTGGCAGGTGTCTCCTTAATTCAAGGAGCTATAACAAACTTCTCCACAATCTTTGTTTGTGGGCTGTTCTCTAAAACTTGGGAGTTTGTTGTCGTGCTCTCCACATCAACTATGAAGTGGGCTTCTTTATTCTGGTGCAAGTCAGCAACGTGTTGAAGGCAGTTACGATCGTCCATGTTCAATCTCATTTTGGTGTGTTTGACACTTGTCATGTCAGACACATGTCCGTGTCAATGCATTGTAGAATGAGCCTAATGGACAAATATATTTCAAGAAATATGGGATTCGAAATCAAAAAAGGAGCATACGATAAATTGAAGGGGAGTTCCACGACTGTGACAAGGTACGCACGTACTAGCTGACTTCAAACTTTAAGAAGAAATTTTGAAAATCTAAGCCACTGTTTGATCCACATTTTCATTTTCATTCTCATTTTTTTACTCATTTTCAACGACATTCTTCAATAAAATAATATTTTACATCACATCAATAATTTTTTTTTTCAACCTCACATTCTTCATCAATCTACTATTCCAAAATGCATTCTTCCAAAATAATGTGGCTCAAACAGACCCTAAATATTAATGATTGAGACTGCTAAAGATTACTATTCAATAATAGATGAAATAATAAATCAACTAAAAGATTATGGAGATAATATTCCATAGAAGTTGTTGGAAAAGTTTTAATTACTTGTATAGAAATTATGATCCAATTATTACAGCTATTGAGAAGTCTAGAAGCACAGAAAAAAAATACTAGAAAGGTAACGAAATTGTCAACACTTTTCAAACTAAAGTTAATGTAGCCACAGAATTTTAAAGAATGTGGGAGAAATTTGAAGAAAATTCTAAAAACAAAGAAATTCAAAAAAAACAAATTGATATAATAATGAAAAGTATCCTCCATGTGGCGGAAAAGAAAATGTTATTTGGAGAAGGAATGTTGGTTTGAAGTAAAACCAAAATGCCGAAATTGTAAAAAATTTGAACACGAAGAAGAGTTTTGTCATTTAAAACAAAATCATCGAGCTAATTTATCTGAAGAAAAGATATAGAAGGAAGTTTCTTCTATGTCTCCTGTACAGATTACAGCTGAAGAGAAGTTATCTACCTGGCATCTTGGAACTCTGTCGGAAGTCTTCAAATACTTAGTTGGAAATATATGCATTGGGAGTTTGCGAAACTAAAGAACTCAAAAGTATTCCTCGCATTCAAGTCTGCTGTAGCTTTGTTTTAAATACATGTCCAGAAGCTTAGATCTATAAACTTGGCATTCAAATACAAGCAGGATAACTAGTCTGGCTTTCAGCAATAAGCAGCTGCACATGCTTATGTTTACTTTTCTAATCAAAAATAAATTCATAGTTGAAGTGTCCGTGCTACAGAGCCCTTCTCTCTTCCCCTCTCTTCCTCTCTCTCTCTTGCTCTCCCCAAAAGTATACACTCTTTATATTTATAGGTCGAGTTAGAACTGGATGTATTAAAAGTCTATTTCAATAGTAAATCAATTTCTGGCTGTCGCTTTTCCTTATTGTCCAACTTTCAAGCAGAAATCTGAATGTAGCATTATGATTTCCACTTTATATTTGTTATCTACCTCCGATTAACTAATAGTAAAGAAAAATCATACGTCTTGCTATGATCCATTGGTTCATTTAGGTATACTGAAGCATTTTATTTTATTATTATTATTTTTTGCTGTGTGTATATAAAATGGAGTTTATGCTCCCCGTCCAGAAAGCAAGGGGCAATAACAGCTTGCCATCTCTGAACAGCAGCTGATAGTTGCTTGTTATACAGCTCCTCTAATTCACATGCTTCATAAGGACCAAATGGTTACATTTGTGTTTACCGAAACTGAATGTCATTTTTCCTTAATGTTGTAAATTTGTTTACAATCTATATTCCTTTTGGCACTGGTACATAATTTATTATATTTTGAGATATGCAGAGACTAATTATTTCCAGTTGGGAGGGGAAAGAGGGAGTGGGTGGGTGGTGGAGGTTAAATCTTCTTTTCCGTTTCTTTGGTTGAATTTGTTTATTTAGACCTTAAGAGTGTTCTCAATCTGTTTCTGACCGGTGTATTACAGGGAGACAAGCTGGAGATAGTTGTCTTAAATGCTAGTGGTATACGTCAAGAGTACATGGAACTCAGGAAAGATTAAATCATCTTCTACATTTCTTTGCAGCTGCTTTTGCTCAGTTCGGATATTGGAATGCTTGGGATGGCAATTGCCAGATAGTTTGTGTTTCTATGGCACATTAATTATTACTTCTATGGGTTGGACTCTCTGCCTTCTTTATGTAAACGTTATGATGACTTGTTACTTGAAAGTTACAGTTCTGTATCTGCATTATGTTTCGGTTTATGTTTAAAGCTTGATCAAGTTTACCTGTAGCCACAATCTCGAAGCATTTAAGCATCTGATTGAGTGAAAACTCTTCTTGAATTTTTTATTGCGTGGAAATTGGTTCATTTGTTGTTATACGAATACAGTTTGAAAAGATGGAAAGATTAGAAAGTGGGCAACTTAACTGGAAAAAGTGTCACTTCATAGTTTAGGAAGGAAATTTTTTGGGGCATTTAATTTCAGCTTAGGGTATTGAGGTTGATAAGGGTAAGATACAAGTGATTGAGAAGTTACCTGCGCCTACTTTAGGGATGAGAAATTTCTTGGGACATGCTGGTTTCTATGGATGTTTCATCGAGAATTTTTCAAAAATAACCAAACCTCTATACACTTTATGGGAAAAGGACGAACCCTTTAACTTTTCTGAGGAATGTTTGGTAGCCTTCAACACCTTGAAAGAAAATTTGGTCATAGCCCCTATATTAGCTGCACTTGACTGGAATTTGTCATTTGAATTAATGTGTGATGCAAGTGAGTACGAAATTGGGCATTTTTGGGTCATTTCAAGAATAAAGTTTTACATGTTATTCACTGTTTCAGTAAAACTCTTATCGAAGCTCAGTTGAACTACCTGGATACAAAAAAAGGAGCTTTTGGTAGTAGTGTTCGCATTCAATAAATTCACACCTTATTTGATTGGGCCGAAGGTGATATTGTATACTGATCATTTCATCACTTAAGTATTTGCTAAGAAAGAAGGATGCAAAACCAAGCCTCATCAGATGGGTGCTTCTACGACAAGAATTTGATTTGGAAGTCAGGGATAAAAAGGAAGGTGAAAATTTAGTGGCAGGTTATTTATCTCATTGGGAGCAACAAGAAAAAGATCCTCTTGATGAAATTAAAGATGTATTTTCGATGAGGCACTTTTTGAGATCAAGTCAGCACCTTAGTATGCAAATTATGTTAATTATTTGGCCAATTCTATCATTCCTCGGAGTATTCTAGTCAACAGAAGAAATTCTTCAATGATCTAAAGTACTACTTTTGGGACGATCAGTTTCTCTATAGATGAGGTCCCGATCAAATCATTCGCCATCGTGTCCGAAAGAAAAACAGAAACATGTATTAGAGCATTGTCACTCTTCTCCACATGGAGTCCACTTCACAGTAACCAAAACAGTAGGTAAAACTTTACAATTAGGTTTTCATTGGCCAATTCAGTTTAAGGATATGCTTATAAATTATTAAAGAAGTGTGATAAGTACAAGAGGATGGGAAACATCTCTAGAAAGAATGAAATGCCTTTAAATAGCATTTTGGAAGTAGAAATTTTCGATGTTTGAGATATTGACTTTGTGGGACCATTCCCCTTCTTCATATGGTCAACAATATATCTTGGTGGCTGTGAATTATACGCGTAATGGGTTGTGGCTATGGCATTACTTACAAATGATGGGTGGGTTGTGATTCAATTCCTCAAGAAGAATATCTTCAAGAGGTATGGTACTTCGCAGGCTATTATTAGTGATGGTGGGAGACATTTTTGTAATCGCTTATTCTCAGCTTCATTAGCAAAATACAGGGTCAAGCATTGGGTTACAACACTTTATCATCCACAGACTAACAAACAAGTTGAGATCTCCAAGAGTGAGTTAAAGAAAATCTTATAAGCTACAGTTAATGCATCACACAAAGATTGGTCAAAGAATTAGATGATACACTTTGGGCCTACCGCACTGCGTTCAAAACTCCTATTGAGATGTCTCCTTATCGATTGGTGTTAGGAAAAGCATATCACTTACCAGTTAAACTTGAGCAAAAGGCATCTTGGGCAACTCACATACTAAATTTTGATATGAAGGTAGCCGGGAAAAAAGAGAATCCTTCAACTGAACGAGCTTGATGAGTTTAGGTTGGGGCTTATGAGAATGCAAAGTTGTACAATAAGAAAACTAAAAGATAGCATGATAGACATATTGAAAAAGAGTTTGAGGTTGGTCAACAGGTTCTCATATTCAATTTTCCCCTCAAGCTCTTTCCGGCAAGTTAAGATCGGGGTGGTCGGGTCCATCACTGTTGTAGCTGTCCATCCATATGATACGGTTGAAGTTATATCTCAAGATCACCAACAAAGGTTCAAGGTCAATGGGCAAAGGTTGAAAGCTTATTGGGGAGGTGATTACTCCAATGAGAAGACAATTCTGCCACTTGAGGATCCAAAATAGCCTCATATACGACAAAATCGAGTTGAAGACTATAAACAAGCGCTTGTTGGGAGGTACTCCTAATATTCTTCCCTTTTATTTATTCAGTTTTTATGCATTAATTTAGAATTTTTCACATTTTTGTGTTTAAATTAGTTTAGGAATCTTCATCCATACATTAAATTAGTTGATTATGTGTGCATTTCATATAAGTTTACATATTGTTTGCATTAAGTTTGGGGGTTCAATAGAGTAAAAAGGTGATTTTGTGTGAATTATAGGTCAGAAAAGAGTTTCATGCTTCCCCATTATGTTTGATCCCTTTTAAACATATTTTGCATGAAAGTTGAGGTTAGGGGTGTCGAGAGGTTAAATAAAGAAATACAATAAAATACTAGTAACTGGTGCGCGCGCTCCAACTCATATTTGATTGTATTGAAATGCCCAATGAATTGGGATTTCCCTATTGGTCTAGGTCATTTTGGGGCAGTGGATCATTTATGATGAAAATGATGTTATTAGGTCAACAACTTCCTTGACCTTTCAGCACTGGGTAGGCATCAATCTTCATACATGGTCTTACGACTTTGTGGAGACCTGTGTTTTTGGTAAACAATAGCCCGAGCCTGGTCACTATGACCCCCTTTGTGTGGAGGCACCCATTCCCTAGAAGTTACGGGCTATTTTGCCAAGTTCCTTAGAAAGAGTTATCTCAAGCCCCTATGGCCAAAAAACATAATAGGGGCTCAATCAACCAAGCCACGCCCACGCATGGTTGATCATTGGGGTGAGTTTTAAAACCCACCCCGGAAACATACACACAGTTAAACACAAACCGCGTATACCACTCTCGATTTCTTCTCAAGGTTTCGAAATTTCTCATCAAATTTCTTCCAAAATTCACGTGGTCATTGAAGATTGTACACAATACAACACTATTCATCATTTATTACTCACTTTGATCCACATATTTTAAAGAAATGAAAGGTAATTTAGCTAAACTTGAAAATTTTCTAATTCTTCGTATTTCTCTTCAATTCTTGCAAATTGTTGGAAATTATGAAGCGTTGTTGGAGTGTGGGCATAGGTTGGTGTTTGTGAATTTTTTGTGAAATTGTGGATTTAACATAGGATAAGTTGATATTTTACATTCCTTTAAAACCCTATACATGTAAAGTGTTCGATAAATTGTTCAAGCGAAATTTGTGTTTAAATTTTGGCATGACTCTCATATGACACTTAGATTATACACAAATTAACACTCCCATGTGGTTGCATTCATCAAAATTCATGAATTGTATAAAATTGAGGGGGACACAAATTTCATACTGCGTCCCTAACGGCTGTTGTGTCCTCATGCTTTCTCTACCAGCGGTCTTCTAATTTTTTTATCAATTTAAGTTCACGTTGCTTCTTTGTGATTGCTATATCATATTTAAGTGACTAATGTCAGTTTTTATAATGTTCGATAGGTATGCCTCCAAAGAGAAAAAAATATTTCATCCATATCAAAGGGCAAAGAAACGGTCAAAGGATCTTTCAACACAACTCGCACACGACTTGAATGTGGTATGCTGCAATTTCGAACCTTGAGCACAAAGCTAGATTTGACAATGTGGTATCAAGGTGGAAAGTATGGTCCAAACGATAAGGTATGGTATAAGACTTTGTAAGATTTGGGATGACCCAATCAATTCGTTTAGTAGGATGGGAAAAAAGTAGCAGGCAAGCCTCAAAAAGTTTACCCTACCTTGATACAAGAGTTCTATGCCAACTTCAACACATAGTTAGACACTTCAGTTATCAAACATATGCACCAAACATGAGTTCGAGATAAATGGATAATGTTCTCGCCATAAGTGATTGATGCTTACTACATACTGACTAGGGACAATATCGTGCCAGTGCCGATGATCCAGACTTGTTATTCATCGTCCAGATGCTGTATAGGAAAGATGACGCATTACCACTCCTAGACAATGAATTTGAATACTGACATCCGATAGACTCCTTTGTGATCCTAATAAATTCATTAGTCACAACATTCATCCAAGCTCACATCGCACCACCATTAGTCATTCCAAGGCCATTCTACAGCATAATCTCACACAGGGCTTTAAGATTGATTTGGGGCCTCTAATTTACAATCTCATATGTTTCGTGGCATCATACACAGACCCTGGACATACATTGATCTTTTTCAGTCTCATTACTGGCATATGTAACTACCTGCGAGAAATTTAGTCTCAATTAATCCGTCGTCGGCTGCCAAGATAAGGAGTCCAAGAAACAGCAGAAATAGCGACGCATGCAGCAGTAGGACTAAGAGGACAAAGAGGCAAATGATTACATTTAACCTCCTATACAGCCAAGTTAGCACCTGATTTGTAGGTTAAGAGGAAGTTGTTATAAGTCTAATAGAGACCAATAGGATATTGCAGCATATAGAACAAATGATAATAGCTTCACTGGACAAAAAGCAAGCGAAATATGACGGATGATGTTAGGAATGCCAGGTTGCAGGGTATCGAGCGAGATATCAACAGGCTCTTGATTGAGCTATTGACCTTATGTAGAGAGCATAACCTCATTGGGAGACGATTAGACAGATGCAAGACTGGTTGAGGACATGCATATCAAAAATGAGGCCATACATAATAGACTAGAGACATGAATACAAGAGATGAGGCCATTTACAACAGATCCGAGGACATATACAGACAGGTTGATCAGATGTATATTATAACGATAGACAATTACTCTCAGTCCACTCCGCCACCATCCACTTCAGAATTGTCTGAATTTGAAGCTTTCATGTCATTCTTTCCACCACTTACAAATCGATACTAGGAGAGTACCTGATCCCTTATCCGCTCGTAAATTTTTGTTTATTACTTGCATTATTTCTAAATATTGAGGGCAAAGTTTCATCGAGTCTTTTGTTTTAATGTTTTTCATGCTTATATATATATATATATA
>CAIGRB010140000.1:9150-46576 GCA_903798255.1 Fraxinus quadrangulata | reverse complement strand
AAGGCTAAGGAAGAAGGGAAGAAAAAGGATTATCAAAGGCACAAAGCCAAGAGCACAAAGCATAAACAAGAGAATCGATTTTTCTCTCATCTCCTCAATAAAAACGGCTCCTACACTTTCATTCACACACTTTGAAAATAGTGATGGACAATTGCATATATAGGGAGACAGTATGGGCTTTTAGGTTAAACACAAAGGGGCCCAATAGACAACAAAGTGGGCCTTCAACCTTAAAGCCGTCCAAGGTTATGGACCGGGCCATGAGCAACACTAATAACGTTAGGCTACTTCAAATGGTCAAAGTAGGTTATAGGATTGGTCCGAGTAATTGTGGTGTCGATATATAATTTATCCAACATCGGTTTTACATCATCACCCGGGATTTATTGGGTATCAAAACCCAACATATCCGATAACTCATTAGGGGCGATTATGAAAGCATAGAGGGATTAAGATTCATCCAAGGCTTCTAATAGGTGAATGGTTGGCCCCCGCTCCACTAGTGACTTAGCACACATATTTGCCGATGTACTCGTATTTTGTAAGTAGCTCCATTGTTCTTCAATTCCAAGGAAATCCCCTTGTAGTGATACGTCATTTTTGAATGAAGTCAATCAAGATAGAATTAGCACTTCTCGAATCTATGTAGACCTCTTTGCATCTGATTTTAGCCAAGGTGAGCGTCTATAAAGGTGAAGATTTGGTGTTTGGGCATCCAAGTCTTCAATCTTGAACAACTTGGACAGAATAGAGTGCACATTCGTGAAGACAATATATTTCACTCTCTCTTCTTGATCACTATCACAATCGAAGCAATTTGGATAGTAGACTCCTAGGATAAAACTCGTCTCTTGTATATTTTGGACTTGCTTCTCAATCACATTGTTTATTTGGAACAAGTTTTCAATAAATAAACCTTATTGCAAATGAGAAAGAGCACATTTTTATTTTAAGGACCAGTGATAGGAACGTCTATAATTTCTCATGTGAAGTAGTTCCAACGGGACCCATAGGAATGTATTTTTTCACTCAAGTCAGTTTCAGGGGTTTTTTTTTTTTTATTATTATCATCTGCTTTTCTTGCTCTAATGCTAAATAGTCAACATTTTTATGTTAGGATGCAGTACAGAATTGCAATATTCGACTAAAATGAACGTCACGTTTAAAGTGAATTTTACAAATTTGAACACTCAATTAGTTGAAATATCTTTGTGATTTAGTCTAGTATTACGATAAGATTTCATTAAAAGTAACGACCTTCGATGTTGCATAATTTTTGTGGGTAAATTAAATTTATGAAAATATGTGTTTTTAGTTACAGAAAGGAAACATGTGATTTGAAGATTTCGATGGTAACATTATTTGAAATAAAATTCCTAAATTTTGCTACAGCCTCATTTGTCATTTAATCCAGAAGTTGGGTCGACTCTAATAGAACTAAGTAATTTGTCAAGAAAGAATTTAAAATATAAATTACATAAATTTAGTAGTTTAACTTAGTAATTATTCAGCCTATAATGTGCTCACTAACATCTTGCTAGCTTCAAAATTGGCCTAATTTATTAAAATAGAAATCCATATTTTGATTTTTCTTTCCATTGAATTTCAGTGTTTTATGCTTTGATCTTATCATTGTTGCTGTTGTTGCTACCGTTGTTGTTGTTGTTGTTGTTGTTGTTGTTTTTACTATTTAATTTCCTTCTTGTGAAAGAAATAATTATTCAAAAACCGTAGGGTTGGCATATAAAGGGGTTTATGCCAAATATTAATATCCTTGAAACAATGACCACAATTGGATGATTATTTACGAACACTAACTAGTTATCCATTGACGTAATTTGACAGACATGTACGTCGTAATTTCATACATATAGGTTCACCACCTGATTTGGTTCCTCCGAGATGATGTAAAAGAAGATCAAGTTTTCTAATGCAAATGTGTGTGCTCATCAAGCCTAAGTGCAACTTTAGTGGTTCTATATTTTGATGGATTTAGTTCAACAACAATCTTTCACCAAAACATTAAAAAAAAATTGTCTATGAAATGGTACGGAAATTATATTATCATAACCATGCATTCTTCTTCCATGAATAAACAAATTTACCTCATTCTGAATGTCAATGTCACC
The DNA here is from genome assembly GCA_903798255.1 of Fraxinus quadrangulata. Lineage (NCBI taxonomy): Eukaryota > Viridiplantae > Streptophyta > Magnoliopsida > Lamiales > Oleaceae > Fraxinus > Fraxinus quadrangulata. Next base: position 44,447 of record CAIGRB010140000.1, on the reverse strand, counting down.
ATAATTTTCTTAAAATTGCAAAACTTCCTCGAAGGAGATCCAGATCACATTACAAAAGATACATAACATACAAACTTGTACTAATAGGAATTGCCTAGAAATGCTCTAAATTAACTTCTTCTTCTTCTATTACTTTTTTTTTTTTTTTTATTAAAAAAGTGATATCAAAGAAGGTAGCCCAGAATGACATGGTGTCACGCAGTGAGAATGCTTATCTCCCCATTCGACACGACAAGCACGCTAACAACTAGGCATGAGGCTTATTTTACCAAAGAGTGCACTAATGATGTGATCATATGCAGGTATTCTCTCTAACATCCTACTTATAGCGTGCGTGTGTGCCAGTTGTTCGAGTTTACTGGTCTCAGAACGAGGGGAGGGCGGCCTTGAGACATAATACCTCGGGAGCTAAACCTGTGATCCGTGAAACATGGGGTTAAGCTGATGTCGTCTGTATTAAGGCTTAGAGTTCCATCTGTATTAAGGTTTGGAGTAGTTCGAGCAAGTGGGTCTATATTTTATCTTTATTCGATTTATAATTGTATCCCTTAACATGTCCCTACAAGATGGTGAATCGTTTGTGCAGATCAATCCTGAAATCTGCGTGCTCTTTTTTTGAGTCTTATTCAGATCGAATCATTTGTTTGAGATTAATGAGTTCTGATACCATATTAATACTTGTGGTTGTATATTAAAAGATCAATTTTATTAAGAGGAGTACTCTAAACAACTTATAAGTTGGTCTATATTTTTATTTTTATTCGATGTGGAGTTTTATCTCTTAACGATACATGTTTCGATCGTACTTCAATATCTCTAACAATTTTTGGCAACTCTGAAAGGCATTTAGCCCTTGTTTGAGCTTCATTTTTTCCTTTCAAAATACATTTTTGAACAGTGATTTGACTCGATTAAAATCACACATTTTTCAATAAAATAATATTATACGCAAACTCAAAATTTTTCCTTATTTTTTTTACCACATATTCTCCATAATAACAATATTGCAAAATGCAATTTTTGCAAAAAATGGGGCTCAAAGGAATCCTAATTTTTTACCGTATATTCTCCATCATAACACTATTACAAAATGCATTTTTTACATGGGACTCAAACAAGCCCTTATTTTGATAACTAGTACTGTTCATAACATGGAAATCAATGAAATGACAAAATTAGTCACAGTTATAAGCTGCAAAGCCAAATTTTTGCAAGTTTGATATCTAAAATTATCCATTTTTCTGTTAATTTATTGTACAGAATCACAAGTAAAACCATAATCATAATCTCTTTTTTACTTCTCTTAGACCTTCTAGACTAACCGAAAATCACGTCATGTGTCTCAAATGATAAGTTGAACATTTGAACATTCTTCCCCATCTTCTCTTATTTCTTAGCCGTCGTCACATTGAGTTTTGTTATTATTCCTCTCATTACACTATCTGCAGATGTGTTAAGCACTTGATTGTTAAAATAATTAGATATTGCAAGTCAACATTGATTGACTTGAGCACTTAATCAAACCTTTCAAACTTGTTACTTCTCGCATCTGAAGCTCGAAGAGCAGCTGCCACATGGCAAGCCACGTAAGTAAAAAGTCAAATAAAGACTCACGAGGTCAAAATACGAAAAAAGTCAATCAAAATCGAAGCCATTGCCCTACAGCCAAAATACTTGCTGAAGCAGACCTTAAATCAAAGTCCTCACTCTAAAGCTGAAGTACTTGTTGACGCACTGCCTAAAGAAGCAAATAAAGGAGTTGAATCTTTCCACTTACAGAACCACCTTAAAAGATCTTTCTGAGGCCCTTCGCTTATCCGAAGCTCGGGAAGCCGACGTTGTTCCTCATAAAAGATTTGAAGATCTCTCTGAAGTGATTGATGTAACGTTTGTAATAAAGTTGTCAGTGTGTCAGCCTATTGTAAGTGTGACTGACCCCTTAATCAATGCATTAATTAAATGAATAGACAGTGACGTGATGTCCCAATTAGAGAGATGAGGTAATGTGGTTCTGATCCAACGGATATCACATCAGCCAATATAATATAAATAGGATCTTCTTGTAACTCAAAAGGGGGTTGAAAAATTGATTGGAGAATTGACAATTATATATTCGAGATACACACTTAAACTCTTGAAGGAAAGATATTAACATTTCATCAATCCTTCCACATATTCTTATTGTGTTGCTACGTAGATTAATTTGGTTTCTATCCGGTGATCATTGTTAACGCGATTGCCTTTGCTTCATCCGTTGGAGATTGAACATTTTTGTCTCTCGCCTGAAGTGTCTCCCGCGTTCATTTCCTCTTTGCTACCACCATTATTCCAGTAGGAACGCGCCAGAACAGTACTTGACTTGGCGTAAGTGGGCCCGACATATGTTGGCTCATTTTCAGGGGTCAACAGATTGGAGTCGTCTATGGAAAGTTGTACATTCAACCATGAACGCGCATGGAGAGAAAGCCAGGGTGCAACTGAAGTTCGGATTGAAGAAAGTCTTTACCCTGAAAAAAAATAAATATCCTTAAAGGAGCGGAAAGGAACTTAGAACCCTTAAATAAGGGAAAGATTTCATACTAAGGTGTTTGAGGAAATGAGTTCACTTGACAAAAATGCTCTAAGAAGGATGAGGGAATCCCCTGAAGAAGGGAACCCCCGCGAACTGTCCCAACTACTCGTCTATGACCTCTAGCACGCAAGCGAAGAGGATCCAGAGGTGGGGGCAGGGTCGCTGCTCGACTTACAAGGGAGATGGCCACCATGGCTACCAACATGAGGAACATAACTCAGCAGAACTTAGCCATGCAGGAAATCCTGATGAACATGCAAGGGCAAGGAAGGTATCCTCCATATATGGCCCCGGAGAACTTCTTTCCCGAAACACAAGGATACTATCGGGAGGAGAAAGTCTAGAGTCAAGTCGCTGGACATCAGTATGTTGGAATGGAGGCTCAAGAAAGAGAAGTCGAGATAGACACATCGGCTAACTATGCCTTGGAAAGGCCATACGAAGCTCCATTCAACTCCCCTCCAAGTTATGAACCTAAAAATCGACCCTAGAGGTCCAGAAGTGTTTTTGACATGATAACCCCATGAATGCCTGAAATAGGCAGGGTCGTTCATCCCAAGCGCCTAGAAATAGGCAAGCTTATCATCCACCTCCAATGCCTAGAGATAGGCAGTAGGAGCCTCACCAACATGAGGACCAGTCGATATACCACGAAGAGCCTCAGGTCTGACTCCATAGAAATAGGCAGGAAATGAGAAATCAGGCTAGGAACGAAGCAGGAACTTCTCAACTACCGCCCAAAATCCACCAAGGGGAGGATAAGGATTCAGATGGGCCCCAAAGGTCCTACGACCTCGATGATGACGATGAACATTCTCCTTTCTCAGAGGCTATAAGAAGTGCCCCCATGTTGAATCACTTTACACTCCCTAAAATCCTGAAGTATGATGGGAGAGGTGATCCCGCAAAACACATGAACAACTACAAAACTCACATGAATTTGAAAGGAGCCACCCAGCAATGAAGTGCAGGGCTTTTCACTACACGAGGTTGCCAGAATGGAGTATCCAAAGTTAGCCAGACATGAAGAAGACGTTCCTAAAACACTTTGTGACTAGTAAAGAATGAAAGAGACCTATCCAACGACTCCAGGGGATGCGGCAGCAACGGGGTGAGGTACTGAAAAGTTTCTTATCCCACTTCACGGATGAAATGACCTACTGCGTGTAAGTTACGGACAAAGAAGTAACTACCTTGAGAGGAGGATTGGACATGAACTCCCTCTTTCGGAGAGACGTGCAGAACAAATATCACACTACCTACGCCGCCCTATTGGAGATGATAAGGCGTGAAATCTTCAATGATGAATTGAAGGATCATATAAATAGGGCGATCCAGGGTCTCCCACCTCCTCAAATGCAAAGAGGAAAAGACCCAACTTCTCATCTAATAGACCATCAGGCCCCACTAAACCATGGACAAGAACTTGTTGCAGCAACACTCACGCAATGGCCTGAAAAGGATGTTGGTAGATAATGGAAGTTCGGTTAACATCATATTTGGAACAACTTTTGATTAAATAAAGATTGATCATGAGCTGACCCCAATGAATTTCCCCTTGTATGGGTTACGGGAGATAGCATCATCCCGAGAGGCAAAATCACCTTAGCAATAGAGGTGGGAACATAACCTCTGATTACTCGCCATTTCATGGAATTCCTTATAGTTGAAAATCGATCTGCTTACCATGGGGTACTTGGAAGACCCGCCTTAAAGGAGTTATGCGCAATAACCTCAATTCATCACTTGTACATGAAATTTTCAACTATGAATATCGTTGCCACGGTCCGAGGTGACCAACGAGGAGCTAGAGAATGCTACTCCAACTCCTTAAGGAAAGTAAAACCAAGGACCACAAACGTCATCTTTGCTGACGTCGACGTGGATGACCTCCATGAACAAAGGATTGCCCCTGCACAAGGGGAAGATGTCGTCATGGTCGAGGCTCCTGAAGAAGGAGGAATTTTTAGCACCATACAAACCTCTGAAAAAGGGATATCTGCTGAAGATGCAACTTGCTTGGAGGAACTGGACCCTCGTATTATTGACTGTGAGCCTCAATCAGCCCCAGTGGAAGAGCTGGAGACCTTCCCAGCTGACCCCACTGATCCATCAAAATGCCTGCAGATGGGAGGTAATTTGCTGCCTGAAATGAAGGAGGAGTTGAAAAACTTATTACTCAAGAACCTTGATGTTTTCGCCTGGAAACATAGTGACATGGTAGGCATCAATCCTAAGAATAGTTGCCACTACTTAAACATCGATCCTAAGGCTACAACTTACAAGCAAAAGAGAAGAGCCCTCAACCCAGAAAGGTACGAGGCCCTTAAAGATGAGGTTAAGAAATTGACCGACAATGGCTTCATAAGAGAATCTGTATACTCGAAGTGGGTCTCCAACCCAGTGTTGGTAAAGAAGCACGACGAGAAGTGGAAGGTGTACATATATTTCTCCAATTTGAACTAAGCATGTCCCAAGGACAGCTTCCCACTTCCCAGATACAACCAAATTCCCATGTTTCCACCAGATGAAGAGCATACTTTCTTCATTACAAACAAATGACTCTATTGTTACAAGGTCATGCCTTTTGGATTGAAAAACGTCGGGGCAATGTACTAGAGTTTGGTTAACAAGATGTTTGCCGACCTCATTGGCAATATCATGGAGGTCTATGTGGATGATATACTAGTAAAAAGTTTAAAGGCAGAGGACCACGTCACCCATCTCAGCGAGACGTTCCAGATTTTACGAAGGTACCGAATGAAACTCAATCCCTTGAACTGTGCATTTGGGGGTATCATCAGGTAAATTCCTTGGTACATTGTTAACCAAAGAGGCATTGAAGCAAACCCTGAAAAGGTAAAAACGTTGATTGAAATGAGGTCTCCCTAGAAGCTAAAAGAGGTGCAGAGCCTCACGGGGTGAGTCGGGGCCCTAAATCGCTTTATCTTTAAGGTAACAGACAAATGCCTACCCTTCTTCAAAATTCTCAAAGGAGAAAACAAGTTTCAATGGACTGAGAAATGCGAGGTGGTCCTGCAAAAGCTGAAGAGGCACGTAGGTCAAGCACACCTCTTTTCCAAACTAAAGGACCATGAAGTGCTGTTCTTATACTTAGCAATGACTTCCGAAGCCCTAAGTTCGATTTTGGTAAGGGAAGAAAATAACCATCAATTGTCAGTATACTATATAAGCAAAGCACTTTTAGTAGCAGGAGCTCGATATCTTGACATGGAGAGGTTGGCCCTCTGCTTAGTAACTGCTTCGAGGAGGTTAAAACCCTATTTTCAGACACACAGTGTGCTGACCAATTACCCCCTCAGACAAGTACTTCATAAGCCAGATCCCTTAGAGAGGTTACTTAAATGGGATGTGGAGCTTAACAAATTTGACATCACTTTCAAGCCAAGGTTAGACATTAAAGGACAATCATTAGCTCATAATTAGCAGTGTTTCCCAGCTCGTCGTTAGCTAAGTACACGAGAACTTTTCCACCGGGGACAAGTCTAAGGCAGCCTATTTAAAACTGGTAATGAGCTTCATCCGTCATTTGAAAGGTTTGAACTAATGTAAATTCCACGATCCCACAACGCTCATGCTGACGCACTAGCGAAGTTGGCAAGTAGCAAAGACTCTGAGCTACTCACTGTAGTTCCAATTGAGCACCTCATCAGACCCTCTACGGAGGTCAGCGAGACGGTAACGTGGGTGGAAGACATCCCTTTCTGGATGAAGCCCATTATATTCTACCTAAAGGATCAAACCCTACATTTGGGAAAAAAGAGGCTCAGAAACTCAGAAGGCCGCCCACTTCATCTTTCAGGATGATGTGTCGTATAAACGTGATTTTTCACTGTCCCTGCTGAGATGCATTGGAGGATAACAAGCAGATTACGTGCTTAGAGAGATCTATGAAGGCATTTGCGACAATCATGCTGGAGCTTATCTTTAGCACAAAAAGTGCTCAGACAAGGATACTACTGGCCTACCTTGAAAAAGGATACGCAACAGTTTGTCAAAAAATGCGATAAGTGCCAGTGTTTTGCCACTATCCAGAGGCAGCCCTAATAAGAATTAAGCGTGGTTTCCAGCCCCTCGCCATTTGCGAAGTGGGGAATCGACCTAATTGGACCTCTTCCTAAAGAAAGGGGAAGTCCCAGATTCGCAATTGTTGCGATTGATTATTTCACAAAGTGGGTAGAAGTCGAACTGCTTGCAAAAATAACTGAAGTCAATACTTCCAAGTTCATTTGGAAAAACATCATCTGCAGGTTCGGGGTAGATAATTCAATAACAAGAAGGTCAGGAAGATGTGTGAGGAGCTGGATATCAAGAAGCATTTCTCCTCTCCACATCATCCCCAGGTTAATGGACAGGTTGAGGCTATGAACAAAATAATCAAGTACACCCTAAAAAGAAAGCTTGATGCCTCAAAAGGGACATGGGTAGATGATCTACCCCAAATGCTTTGGGTAATCAGAACTACAAGTCGAATTACAACAAGAGAGACCCCTTTCTCTATGATATATGGCTCTAAGGCTATGAGCCCTGTTGAAGTTGGCCTTCCATCTCCCAGGCGAATACACTTCAATGAAATAACCAATGATGAGATGATAAAGTGTGGATTAGACCTTCTCGAAGAGAGGAGTGATGATTCTCAAGTCAAAATGGCCATGTACCAAAGGAAAATGACCAAGTACTATAACTCAAAATTGAAGAAGAAGTCATTTAAGCTGAATGAATTAGTACTTCGAAGAGTGTTCCCGCCTTCAAAGGAATACGAATCAGGGACCCTTGGTTCCAACTGGGAGGGTCCATACCAAATATATAAAGAGGTTCGACCTGGAACTTATAGAATCAAAGATATAGATGGAAATGCACAGCTTCATCCTTTGAACGCAGAACACATGCGCAAGTACTATCAATGATGTAAGACATCTTGTATAAGCAGCCTTGAATTCAATAACATGCGATCTTTGTTATTATTTTAAGTTATGAATCAATACTATATTCGGAAGGCTAAGAGCCTCAAAGTTACTTCATGAAGGCTAAGAGCCTCAAAGTTATTTCACAAAGGCTACAAACCTCAAAATTATTTCACGAAGGCTAAGAGTCTTGAAGTTATTTCAAGAAAGCTAAGAGCCTCGAAATTATTTCACGAAGGCTAAGAGTCTCGAAGTTATTTCACTAAGACTAAGGAGCCTTGAAGGCAAAGAGCCTCCAAAGTATCGATCGTATGATAAAACTGACCCGTTAAAGCTCAAACAAGCTCTAAGAGAGCATGAAATTAAAAGAGTATGTTGATTGAAGCTCTAAAAGAACCTGAAACTTTAAGAAAGCGTTGAATCAAGCAGTTATGTTGCAAACAAACAAGCTTGAAAGCACATCCGAGGTTAAAGGTGTACGACCTTATATACTGAATGCTTGAATTATGATCTGAGACAGACCTGAGAGGGTCTGACACAACTAAAGTGACGGAGAGTTAAGATCCGACCTACTAACACTTGTGAAGTATTTGCAAAACTCAAATGTGTTTGTCAACGTGGTTTTACTCTTAGACCTGACCCCAAAAATTGGAGAAGGTATGGCCCCATCACTTATTTGTTGGAAATTTATTAAAGTCAGAAGTTATTGTGAACTGAACTTGTGATGTATCGTACGTTGGATGTTAGCAACTTATTGAGGTCAGAAGTTATTAAGGTACAACAAGGTCAGATTGATGTCAGCAATTATATTAGGATAATATAACAAAAGTGAAAGAATTGTAGAAGTCAAATAGGGAAGAACTAAACATCATTAAAACAGACTTTCATTAATAAAAAGATTTACAATTGGTGGGCCGAAGCGATTACACTTGCCAAAAGAAATGGGATTCTACGGGAGTGGGGGTTGAGAAGCCACGAAAGGTACAATGGCATCAGTGGCCACTGCTTCAGCAGCTTCTTTGTCCAGTTCAATCACCTAGGCTCCCTCAGTCGAAGTTTGAGGTCAGACTCCCCAGCGTCTTCCTCAAGAAACTTGGTTCTTAGCTTGGTGGTGTTGTCGTCTCTGGTATGCTTCCAGCCATTCAATGACTTCGGTATAGGCATACCTCCTCCAATACGCCCCGAAGCGCTGATACGCCTCGGTTAAATGGAAGTTAGCCATGAAAGACTTCTCAGCATCGCTGCTGGCGTGCTCGACATCACTTCGAACCTTCTTCAGCTCCTCGATAAGAATAGCCACTTAGGAAGTCAATTCCTCCACTCATCCCGTCAAGGCAAAATTTTCCTTGTTTGCCTTCTCAAGGGCCTCGATTACAAGATGCTGATGAGCATCGGATATCTCAACTCGCTTCGCCAGTGAGGCTACTTCACTCTGAGACAAGTGAACCTCCTTCTTCAGCTTCTCAATTTCTTCTAAGGTTGAAGCAAACTTCACAGACTTATCTTTCTCTTTCTTGGCCGACTCCTCAGCCTTGGTTTTCAAGCCTGGGTGACTTTGTTCACAAAGTCCCTTTTTTTTCGTTGAAGGGTTTTAGAAAGGGCCTCCACCTCTACGGTCAGCCCAAGTGACATGACTGCCTAAGCCACCATAGTAGCAACGACATCCACGGCGTCACTTGTCTCCACAAAATTTTCCCACTTTTTGATCCAGAATCGATGGAACATCGCTTTGGCTGTTTGAACCTCTGGAGGCAGAGGTGCAAGAGCTTTCGATTCAAGCTCAATGGACCTCTTGGCCAGGGTCGATTTGCCTTGAGGGTGATTAGATGTTGTGGAGTCACTCGATACTTTCGACCTCTTGGTAGGTTCTTGCCTCTGGGACTCCGAGACAGTTGGCCGCTTCTGCCTCCCAGAGGCTGCAGCGATTGAAGCAGACAGTAGTTTCTCCTCGGTAGGCACCTCGGAGCAAGGAGGAGGAATGTCATTAGAGCTACCCACCCCTGTGGTGGACACCCTAAACTTCTTTTTGGGCTCCTCCACAATTATATTTTTTCCCTTGTCAACCAAGGAGAATGTCTTCCATCCTGAGAAACAGCTTCCTTGCTGACCTTCTCAATTTTATCTCTCGCCTGCTTTCCTCCAGCAAATGAGGGTTTCATGCCTTTACGGCCAGCTGTTGAAGTGGTAGCCAAGATTGTGGCTATGTCAGGGTGGGAGGCCTCCTTTTATCAAAATTCTCTGTAAAGAAAAGAACACAAGGTCAGGCGTAACAGGGTAAACAAACAAATGTTAAATCCAAGAATAAAGAGGGTCGACGGTAGATCCAAGTCATACATCTTCGAGCCATTAAGCCAAGTTCTTCGTAGAACCATTGAGGCATTACTAAACGCTCGAAGTTATGAGATGAAGAAGGTCAGCGGTAAATTTCTGACAAAGTATCCCATTCAATCTCGTCGAAGTCAAAACGCTCCACTGACCCTGGGAAATGAGCACAATCAGTAAGTATGAGTTCCAATGAAGTAACACAAGCGGAATTCAGAAATGACACTCACTAGGTTCGGAGTAGGAGGTCAGGACTTTGACATAGGATACAAAGTCACCCTTACACTCATGCCACTTCTCCCAAACCCAGAACTAAGTCTCATTCTATCCTTTGATGGATGTGGGGAGGCCTAACATAAAAGGAGAATGCACCCCCACAGACACAAGGAATACCAACCCTTAAAAGACGTGAAGGGGCATATCCTCACCTAGGGAAGTCTCTTTCCATAGGAAATAAGACCCCACAAATTAGGCCCATGCATTAGGGAAGAGTTGGGTAGGGTCCAACCCGTATAGCCTAAGGACAGCTCGGAAGAAGGGATGAAGAGGCAGGCGAAGTCCAGCTTTAAGAAGAAACTCACTGATGGAGACGCACCCCTGTCTTGGGTAGCAAGCTTGTTCATCAGGATATGGGGATAGGAGTTCTATGTCATATAGGATTCTATATTTTTCCCTAAGGTTGGCAAGGTGGGTCGGGCTGACACACGATGGAATTTTGGATGCCCCCAGGTTATATTAACTGAAAAATCTATTTTGCTCGCCAACTCGCTAATATCTACATCTCCCCCAGCAGATTCGACGAAGCCATCATCTAAATCTTTTATAAAGTCGAAAAGAAGAATGGAAATCAGTACTTACGAATTTCTCGAATAGAGAAAGAAGAACACCAAAATCCGCAAAGGTAACGAAAAAGAAGGAAGAAAATTGGCAAAGAAAAAAAAGGAAAGGAAGAACAATTGGAAGGAATTCAAGAGCAAAAATTTGAAAACTGAAGAAAACCTGAGACTTGAAAGTTTCAAAGATTAAGGAGACAAAAATTCACCAAAATGGAAAAACTCCCTACTGAAAACTCATACCTTTTATAGGCAGACACATTCAATCCCAACCATCTGATATTGATTCGGGCCATCTAACCATTCATTTAGAGGTTCAATTCGAGCCGTTTACCATGTCTGGCGTTTCGTCTTCTATGGCCTAGATTTGAACGTATTCTTCACGCGCTGCCGTGTCTTTAAAATTGAGAAGAGACGTGGGAGACGGCCATCATTACGCATTAAATGTGACAACTATTGCATATGGGAAGTTGCACCTTTCAGCTGTCTTCTCTTGAAAACGTGCTAAGGCATCAAATTATTGAGGCTCCATAATTAAGGGTGCCTCATTTTTCTCAGAATTATTGGGACAAAACACCTCGAAATTAACAATCAAGATGCCCTTCTGAGGTCTAACCCTCTTCACTTCAGTCAGTTCTGCTAGTGTCTCAGACGTATGTGCGCTTCGACGGTACGACCTCGGATTTTCTTTACCTCGGTAACCATAGCCAAAAAATTGTTCCATAATGTAAATCGATTCGAGCAGAATTTGCATCGGATCTGCCCAAGTCAGGTACATCTACAAGTCCATGCATAATATAAATAATCATGCCTAGAGTTAGGAGACTATTGTTACTCCTCGCCTCCGAGGCTCAAAGAGCAGCTACCACGTGGGCAAGCCACGTAGGCAGAAAGTCAAATAAAAATCCACGAGGTCAAAATATGAAAAAGGTCAATCAAAACAGAAGTCATTGCTCTACAACCGAAGTACTTGCTGAAGCAAACCTTAAACCGAAGTCTTCACTCTAAAATCGAAGTACTTGCTGACGCACTGTCTAAAGAAGCAAAGAAAGGAGTTGAAGCTTTCTACTTATAGAACCACCTCAAAAGATCTTTCCAGGGCCCTCAGCTTATCGGAGGCTTGGGAAGCCAACGTTGTTCCTTATAAAAGATTTGAAGATCTCTTTAAAGTGATTGATGTAACGCTTGTAATAAAGTTGTCAGTGTGTCAGCCTATTATATAGGATGGCGACCTCTTAATCAATGCATTAATTAAATGAATAGACAGTGATGTGATGCTCCAATTAGAGAGATGATGTCACGTGGTTCTGATCCAACGGACACCATGTCGGTCAATATAATATAAATATGATCTTCTTGTAACTCAAAAGGGGGTTGAAAAATTGATTGGAGAGTTGACAATTATATATTCGAGATACACACTTAAACTCTTGAAGGAAAGATATTAACAGTTCATCTATCCTTCCACACATTCTTATTTTGTTGCTACATAGATTAATTTGGTTTCTATCCGGTGATTGTTGTTAAAGCGATTGCCTTTGTTTTATCTGTCGGATCTTGAACATTTTTGTCTCTCGCCACAAAGTGTTTCCCTCATTCATTTCCTCTTTGCTACCACCGTTATTTCTGTAAGAACGCGCCAAAATAGTACTTGACTTGGCGTGAGTGGACTCGACATCTATTGGCTCATTTTCAGGGGTCAACAAAACTCTCTAACAAGTCATTACTGTTAATGTTGAACATTTTCAAAGATAACTTTAGCAGCTCTCTATATTTTGTGAACAATAGCATTTCAGATTAAAACCATAATCTTGCTCCTTGACGCGGATGACTAACTTTGGAAATGTTAGAACCCTTTCTTGTTGCATACTATGTTAATACTTTAAAAGTTTTAAGTGCATTATAATTTTATCATTATTTGTTGAAAATTAACACCTCCTATCCGGATGATCCCTCTAGGTGTCCATGATCTTAAATCTACATAGATTTAAGTTCCCAAATAGGAAGGTTTTTTATACATTCCCCAACACAAAACTCATAACATACACGAGGATTCAAAGCCCGTGTCTTGTTTATGATATCATCTTTAAATAATAGACAAGACAACATCAGAATTGAGAAATAGATTACGACTTTTTTAGACAAAACACATTATAAGAAAGCCGATTGAGTTAAAACAATTGGACCGCAACTAATAGACGAATCTAATTGCAAAGATGAAGCAAGTAACTTAGAAAGTTAATTTATCAATATTTATTTACGACATCAAAGGAAGCATTATTCCCAATGAATATTTGAAGATCATTAGAAGCTAAAAACTTGATAAACAAAAAACGAAGAAAAATACAATGGGAAAAGGGCATCTAAAAGAATTTGCAAACCATAAACTAGAAATGGTTCACTAAAATTGAGGCAGTCAGCAAGTTGAAATTGCAGTACATTTTCAAAACAAATAATCCTACAATTTAAATCAAATTAGGTAGTGCAAAGTGCACAATAAAGGCTTTTTTAAAAATAACTACCTCCAATATCCGTGGATATTGCATCACAGTTATGAATTTATGAGAACACAACGTACCAGACGCTCATAAACAATTTCATTTATAGTACAATCTCCGTTCATCCACGACAATATTGGCCTACATACCTCAGAATCAACAAAATAAAGTCTGCACATTTCAATTCCTTCGTCATTTTTGGGAGGGATAACTTGAGAATGCTCATAACCTGTAATCTTAATGAGATCCGATATCATTAAGACTTAGAAATTCATCTTAAAAGGTTTTTGCAGTTATTTGAAGTGTGATTTATACTTTAACACTTTCTACTTGACCAACCCGTCTAATTTGGGATTTTATCAAGATGAAAATTTTCAGAGGCATACTCATTATTTTAAAAACGAAAAATCATCATTCATTTCAAACGTTTCTGCTTCCTATTAGCTCTATTAATTAATTTTTTATTAACCAAGCTGCACAAAGTGCTAGCCATGGATGACATGAAATCTGTGATACAACGAATGATTGCTACTTCTTGTGCATGAATGTTTGTGTTGTTTACTATTGTTGCACAAAACACATATTTATTTCCCTTTGACATCAATCTATTTATTTCAGTATACATGTGTATTATTGTCAAAGAAGATAACACTAGTTGTCTTTCACCTACGAATTGGAATCCCTCTAATATGGTGACACATTCTCCAATGTAGGGTAAGGTATAGTGGTTTCAATGAGTCGAGCCGGCTTGTGAGCCCAATCCCTCTAATATGGTGACACATTCTCCAATATAGGGTAAGGTATAGTGGTTTCAATGAGTCGAGCCGGCTTGTGAGCCCAAGCTCAAGGCTTGGTATCGGTTTATAAAAAAAAGGCTCGAGCTTTTTGGACTTGAATCGAGCTAAAACTTGACTCGTTTCCAGAAATGGGGCTTGGCACGAGCCAGGCTGAGCCGACTCATGGGTTTTTCGTTTTTTTTTTTTTCTTTTTTAACTCAAATATATAAAAAATTAATAATTAATTTACAAATTACAAAATTAATTTAAAAACTACAAAAGTAATTATGCAAGTTGTTGAATTTTACAAACTAAGTGGTCATTAAGTTGTTAACTAAAAAAATCTAATTATGTAAGTGGTTTAAAAAGACAATTTACACGATCCCACATACTGGCCAACCTGTAACTGGGCTCGCGGGCTAGCCAGGGCTCTAGCCAAATCTCCCTTTTTAGGCTTGGCCCCAACAAATGATTTCCGAGCGGGCTCGACTCGAGCTTTTTTCAAGTAGGGTGTTCCATCTAATGGATTTTGTCCGAGTAGTTATCATCTACCCCCTTGTCATTCCAGCAAATGAATCCCTCACAAAAGAAACCAAGAACCTCTTTAACAGCAGCGTCAACGTTAAGCTTCAAAGAATCCAGTTGTGGTGATTTCCATCTCTGCTCCTGTGAACTACCCTAAGGATTAAAAAATCCCTTTGCCATACAACCTCTGCCTCACTTCTCTGAACTTCGAGAGAGAGCGCATAGCTTCATGGATAATATTATCTGGCTGACGGTGATGGCAACGAAACAACTCCAAATTTCTGTCTCCCCAGAAAAACCATAAATTCACGAACAAAAATTTCAATCTCCTCCATCCAATAAATCTTCCCCTTAGTTCTGCAACAGATTTGTAGAAGGCCTACTTTGCCAGACCTCTTCTACAACCAGAGTGTACTGAAGCATGTAATATTACCTTAATCTATTGTGCACATCTGTTCCTCAGTTTATCTTTTGATTAACAAATCTTTTAATTAATGCAGTTCTTTTATTTCCCAAGTTATTTGTATAAAACCTTCATTTCACACAAAATTGTTTAAATCGTTATATAAAATTTTATATGAAAACGAGATCAAAGCTCAGCTCAAATGGTAAGAGCAAAGTCTTACCAGTTAACTGAATTCCAGTCTCACTTTAAGTTGCTAAGATTTGGTAAATTCAAAATTTCGTGCCAACCAATGCGTTTGACATATGTTTATCGTAATTTTTGTTACTAAAAGTGTGTTTGAGTCACATTATTTTGAAATAATGTATTTTGGAATAATAGATTGATAGAGAATATGCTGTTAAAAAAGAATGAAAAATTATTGATGTGATGAAAAATATGTGATTAAAAATGAATATAAAAATGATAATAAAAATTTTAATGTGCCTCACACACGAGCTAACTTAATCAAATAATAGGAACCTGCAAAAATAAGTAGAAAAGTTTTTTCCTCAATTATCATAGCGAGGAAAAATCAGCTCATTTTTCTTTAAATTCATTTCTAATACTATTTTGCCCGTGGAATCGTAAATTTTTTACTTTTTAATACCACATTCTTAAAAGAAAAAATTCACAAAATCTATTCTAAACTTTTTACACGAAATAGACCCCGAAAAATCACTATGCGCCTATTTGAGTCATATTTTTTGTAGATAATGATTTTTTGAAAATACGTAGTTAAAAAATAAGAAATAATTTTGAATTTATGTGTAAAATTATTTTATGGAAGAATGTATTATTGAAAATAAATTTTGAAAAAATTTAGTTCTAAAAATAATGGAGTGCAAAGGAGCTATCTTATTTAGACATCTATAAAATATTTGCTTAAATATTAAAATATCACTAAGTCCTTGTTTGTCATCCATTTTATCAAATATTATTTGCTATAGTAAACAATTTTCACTACATATTCACTCAATAAAATATTCTATATGTAAATCAATAAAATTACTTTACTTTTCAACTACGCATTCTTCAAAAATATTATTCAAAACTCTATTTCTTCTCCTAAAATGAGAGACAAACAAGCAATAAATATTTTTTCGGGTTTGTTTAACGCAGATTTCTAAAGAATAAATTTTGTTAATAATGATATTTTTGAAATTTATGATTGAAAAATAGACAATAATTATAAATTTACGTGAAAAAATATTTTATTAAAGAAATATAGAGTTAAAAATGAATATGTATGATTCGCTATCTCCATCCACGTGTCCTTCAAAAATTTCCTATAAATAGGCCATGAGGCCATTATTTTCCACACCTTCCAAGTTTTTTTTAATTTTCTTTCTTTTTTTTCTTTTTTCTTTCTTTTTCTTTCGTGGCCCATTTCGTTCTCTCTCTCAACAATTCCTAATCAATTTTCGAACCCTAGAGAGTATTTATCCCTCTCGATTGAGTAAAATCACGATCATTTGAAAAATGGAGAACCAGAGGCTGAAGCAGCAGCAGCAGCAGGCGTTGATGCAGCAGGCTCTCCTTCAACAGCAGTCTCTTTATCATCCTGGCCTTTTAGCTGCTCCTCCCCAGGTTTAACTTTTTAACTTTTTTATTTTATTTGAATATTCATCATTTTTTGTTAACTGTGTTTATTGAGTTTCTCCACATATTGCGAACTTGCAATAGTGGTTTTAGAAAATAAAATCGTTTTGAAGCGATCAGTTCTTGTGTTCTCGTGACTATCAATAATTTTATTGCGGTTTTTCTTCTTTGTGATTGCAACATGTCAATGAATTTGAGATTGATGATTGTTAGTTTGCTCTCCAGGGATTTCGATTTTGTTTATCTTAATTTTGCATCAGCTTCCTTTCTAAAAGCGACTTATTGTTTTTAAAATCTGCATTTTTGATAGCTGAAATCGTCTGTCTAATGGTCGGGCACATGAATTTTCGAAATTATTGTTTGAATTTATAGCTTGTGCTGTAATTTTTTGATGTTATGTAGTTCAACTCCCATGCTGGTCCTTTATCTTCTGGGTATTTTTTGAGGCCAATGTCTGGTCTGGATGCAGTAACGTTCTTTGTAATCTGTTACTTCCACCGTTCACACTCTTTCTTTCTATTCTCCTTCCTTTGATCTTCACTTTCATCTAGAATCTTGTGATGATATGTATTTGTCTTTGACCCAACAAGCTTAATATGTTTTTGGGGCTTGAATATATTTTAGGACTGAATAAATTAAAGGAAGAGGTGGGGGAGCGGGAAGATTTGGTGAAGTTAAATATTATCTTATAGCAATGCAGTTGGGACCCGTTATGTTATAAACATTGAGCCGATGCAGAACTGTAAAACAAGAAATGGGCGTGCACTCAGAAGAAAATGAAGTTTCAACAGAAATAATACTCCATCCATACTATAAAGATGGACTTGCTTCCATTTTCACACAGATTAAGAAAATATATTAATATAGTTGAAAATATAAATTTTACTTACATTTTTCCTAATATATACCTAAATTGAATAATAGTTTAAATAAGAGTCATATTTGTTGATAACAAGATACATTAAACATGGGTTTATTAGAAAATTAAGAAGTCAACTACACTCTCAATAAGAAAAATGATGATGAGAACCATGGGACGAATGTTAGCAAGGATCCGTTGATTGTGGAAGAAGGACCAATGACGAGACCCTAGCAAAGAAGATTAAGGAAGCCATGTGATTACTTGTTCAAGAGTGATATTTGTTGATAACAATGTACATTAAATAAGGGCATATTAGAAAATTAAGAAGTCAACTACACTCTCAACAAAGAAAATGACCAACAATTTAGTATAATACCTATATTTATGGGATAGAGGAAGAGTGAGCCTACTGCTCAATTGTTAATTGCCCATGTGGACATTTCTGTTTAAAAAGATATTAGATAAGTTATAAAATTTGGTTTGACATAATGAACAAATTCAGAGCTATATGTTTGACCTTTGATCAAGTATATAGTTTCATTTTGTGATTTGAATATTTTACTTGTTGCATTTTATTCTTCTTTTGTTGTTACTTGTAAATTTCAGGGTCTATGTTTGATATTGGCCAATAAAAGCAGTTATTTTCTTTGTTTTCATTATTTCTTTCTTTGAATTTCTTATTTTGCAGATTGAGCCAATCCCTAGTGGAAATTTGCCTCCTGGGTTTGATCCAACTACATGCCGCAGTGTGTAAGTGTTGTTCAGACATTTATGTTTCTTCTTATCTTTGTTGCATGCTTTCTTTACTTGTGCAGTATATGCAATGTGTTAGTCCTTAATTTTTCCTATATGTAATGTTGTTGTATAGGTTGATGCATCATTAGATACTTTCACGTCTTGTTTTACTCATATACCTCACTAGAGCTAAACTTTTATCACATAATCAGTGTCTCTGTGATTATGTTTTGGGACAAATTTTATTCTCACTTTTCCCCAATCACCGGGTTGAATTGAGTGATTTTTTCTTATTAGTTATCATCTCATTTCATAATCTATGGAGGGGTTCTTATAGATTCTTCTATTTTTCTTTGTTTCTTTTCTTTTTAAAGTTCTAGGTTTTTTATTTTTGAGAAAATGCAGGTATGTCGGAAACATTCACACCCAGGTGACTGAACCACTTCTTCAAGAAGTTTTCGCAAGTACTGGTCCTGTTGAAGGCTGCAAGCTTGTTAGAAAAGAAAAGGTTCAGTCTGTCTGCATTTTTTCATGTTCTCTTATTGTAGTTTTGAGGGTTTCAAATTCTTGATCACATTGTTTTGATGTATTTATTTTTGCTCTGTGCAGTCTTCTTATGGTTTTGTTCATTACTTTGATCGTAGATCGGCTTCACTTGCAATAATCTCCCTCAATGGAAGGCATCTGTAAGTTTCAAGCATTGAAAATTCATCTGAAATCTTGCATGGTTTGCACCTTTATATTTATGTCTTATTCTGTGATTTTCAGGTTTGGGCAACCTATCAAAGTTAACTGGGCATATACCAGTGGTCAGAGGGAGGACACATCAAGTAAATTGATTCATTTTTTTGTACTTGTTATTTTTAGGTGCTTTTGCACCTGATCGTGCATTGTATAGATTTTCACTGTGATGATATTTTATGCATTTTACCTAGGCCACTACAACATTTTTGTCGGTGATCTGAGCCCTGAGGTTACTGATGCCATGTTGTTTGCATGCTTTTCTGTCTACTCTAGTTGTTCGTAAGTCTCTCTCTCCCCTCCCTCCCTCCCTCCCTCCTGTATGAGTTTGTGCCATCTCTTTCTTGAAATTCATTGCTGTTATAGGGTTCCTCTGTCAGTGTAGTTTTGTGGTGTTTAGGAGGGGAGAGGTGGTAGCAGCTGTTGGTGGTTGAGTTTGTTCGGGTGCGAAAAAAAAAAGAAATTGATTAGAAAGTCTTGCCACTGTGTAGAGACCAATTTATTTGGTTAAATAAATAGTTAATACTGCTGCTATATACCGTGGATTAGTTCTTTGCAAGAGGTGCTTATTTTTTTATTGGTCTTAGTGATGCTAGGGTTATGTGGGACCAAAAAACTGGACGTTCGAGGGGGTATGGATTTGTCTCTTTCCGAAATCAGCAGGTTCATTTAAGGCATTTTGCTTATAATTATTTCTTGAACTATAATATCCTTCTATGCTTAGTTAATGTTTAATTTCTGTGCAGGATGCCCAAAGTGCAATCAATGATCTAACTGGTGAGAACAATGTTGAACAATCATTCTCCATCAATTCTTGTTGCACTGTATCTTATGATTATTATTTTTTTCGATTTCTTCGCATGAACGTTACATTGATTGTTCTAGTAAGTAAATGAACATAAAGAATTGGTAATTTACTCGCTTCTGTTTCCATGACAACCTCTTAGGAAAATGGCTTGGCAATAGACAGATACGTTGCAATTGGGCCATGAAAGGTGCTGGTGCCAGTGATGACAAGCAGAATTCAGATGCTAAAAGCTTTGTGGAACTAACAAATGTCTCCTCAGGTGAATAAGCCTTTAGGAGAATTGACAATGATAATATTGAGAAACCGTTTGAAAGTTATCTTTCGCAAAGATTTTGACTGGTTGTCATTGAATGAAACTAGAAAATCTTTGCAATATTATATAACTAGTTCTTTTAGAGTGTTCTGCCATGGGAATTACGTACATATCCATAATTTCCAAGTAAAATGTGATCATTTGTTGATGTGATATCACATAGGAGATGGTAATAGATTGAGATTGAATTGGAAATCTATTTTTGTGTCTCTAGTTTGTGTCATTAAAAGCAAATACTTTTAAATTCTTACTAGTTAATTTTTTAGTTGGAACTCATGGAATAATGTAATGTTGAGAACTCATTACATGCTAAATAAATGGACAGATTCCAGTTTCTGGAATTTCATAAGCTTCTATATAGGTGGAATTTTGTGATTCATTTGTATTAGTTGACACCAATTGAGAGTTCTGTTCATTTTTGCATTTTTTTTCTCTTCTTTTTTCCTTTTTACACTTTTTTCTTTTGCAGAAGATGTTAAAGAGGCTGCAAATAGTGATGCTCCTGAGAATAACCCTCAATACACTACTGTGTATGTTGGCAATCTTGCTCCAGAGGCAAGCGACACTTCCCCTTTGACTTGTCCCACCACCCAAAAAAGAGTGTAAAGCTGGTCATTTCAGCGTGAACATTTGGTTTGTGGGTTTGTGAGGGTTTTTGTTCATGTAGTACATGGAAACTCAAGGGAGGAGTTATAGAGGTTCCTTTAGTTCCGATTCGAAATTCATGTTTACATCTCCTATTTGGTTCTCAAATCCAAAAAGAAAGAGACAGTTTAAGTATCTTGAGATATTTGATAAATAGTATGAGATTAGCATGCACATTTAATTTACACAAACTTTATCACCCCTCAACTCTATCTGCTTGGAATTCTGTTTCTCGAAGCTTCTGCTGAATATGAAAATTGATTTGAGTATCTAAAATCTTTGAACTGCAAATTTCATGGCACTTTCTGTGCATACCTTCATTTTGTCAGGTAAACCAGGTTGACCTCCATCGCCACTTCCATGCACTAGGTGCTGGAGTAATTGAGGAAGTTCGAATTCAGCGTGATAAGGGATTTGGTTTTGTAAGATACAGTACCCATGCTGAGGCAGCTGCAGCCATTTCAATGGGAAATGCACAGTCGTTTCTTTGTGGAAGACAAATTAAGGTTTGTTTTCATGCTTACTTGTCTGTATGCAAGAAAGTAGATATCCAGATGGAGAACGAAGTTTTTTTTTCCTCAGCAGTCTAATTTGGGTTCACTATGTGCTATGCGGGCATTTCTTGAGTTTGTATCAGATCTATGCATCCATGGTGTCTGCTTCGCCTTTTCTTGCTTTACCAATAGCAGAACCTTATATGTATGATATGTTGATAAGAACTTCAATTTATGCCAAGCCACGTTGATGTTTGTTTATAAAGAAATAGTTTTCTATGTTAAGAAGTTTGGAGGAGAAATTTCAAACGAAACCTCTATTGGTAATGTGACTAATTAATAATTTTATACTCTCCATCTTGCTCTGTGTAGTATTGACCTTGGTCTAGATTGGTTCACATTAATTTTTGAATAGTTAGGTTCTTATGGTTAGTAACATGTTACAAATTTTAGGAATTTAGTAGACCGGACAATTCCAATTTGGTGGTTGCTTGGGCTGAAATGGTTGAGTCATGTTACCTAGAGGATGCTCAATTCTTTTACCCTTCCTCTGAGAAAATTGGTATATGATAAGTATCATATTTTAGAATTGTAGCAAGCCAGAGTTTGGTAATGAGTTTACATATATTGATTTTCAGTTTGTATTATTGAGAGGTAATGCTGTGTGCAGCGTGTCTATGAGTGCAAATCTAAGAAGTACGAGTACTTGTACACTCATTACATATTCTTATCCGATACATATCCAAGCTTGGATACTCTCTGATATGTTCCGATATGTGTTTTTTTAATTATTTTGTATTTTTTAAATTTTCGATATGTATCGGATACGTATTTTTTAACTATTTTCTATTTTTAATTATTTTCGATACGTATCGAATATGCTATGACACATGAAGAAGAGTTTTATTTGTTTTAAACTATTTTAAAACTCATTATTATTTGCTATGGATGGGAATATTTTTTACTTGAATAGATAACTATTGTTATTATCAGTAACTTGTTGAAAATAGATAATATTTATTGGAAGTACACAACCAGAGTTCTAATTTAATTGATCGTTAGAGTTTTTTATTGAAAATATGCAATGGTATTAAATCTTTTAATACATGTAAAACTGTGTTAATGGTTGATCATTTTTCTTTTCTCCTATTTTTTTGTCTTGCTCTTTAGTCCTTTTCTCGTCTCCCCATTTTGTTTCACTGCATATCGATCAAAAGATCATAACTTTCTTCCATGTTTAAGCTGTAGTGTAATAAATATTAGCCCGTAATATTACAATCTTTAGTCTAGTTTTTATTACTTTTATTTGGGACCATATAATTTTTGTTCCTATTTTTTACTCGAACTTGTTTATGTTTTTTGAATGGCTTCAGTGCTCATGGGGTAACAAGCCAACTCCACCTGGAACGAGCTCAAATCCAATGCCACTCCCTGTTCCCTCACACATGCCGAACATTTCAGCCGCTGAACTGTTGGCTTACGAGCGGCAACTTGCAATGAGCAGAATGGGTGCCCTCATGCATGCCCAGGGGCAAGATCCTCTGAAGCAAACATCTATGGGCATGGGCGCCGGAGCAAGCCAGGCCATATATGATGGTGGTTTTCAGAACATTGCTGCTGCCCATCAGCTCATGTACTACCAGTGATGTAAGATTGATTCTATTGATATTTATGATCTGCAATCAATATGAAGTTCACGAACTCTGTTTAAGATTATTTAGCTTTGCAATAGGTTGTGTATTATTATCTTTGGTGATAAATTCAAACTCAATATACGCCTACCGTAAGTATTGAAATACACTGATGTGTAAGCTCATATTTTGGTTATGTTATGTTAGGAATGAGAGGCTTTATTGTTGGCGCGATTGTATTGTTTTAAGAAACCAAAATAGACTTGAGCTTGTAGTTTCTTGGTATTCCCTATTACTATTTGTAAGTTCTCGGGGGCTTGGGGAATTCCGGGTGCGAAAAACTGTTGAATGGTGAGTTGGTGACAGCATATACTGGCTGGATGTAATAGGGCTCACCCAAAAATATATTGAAAATGTTGATATGGAATCCTGGCAATGCTTGCTATGGTCTCTACAAGGACAAACAACCATTTGAACAATGTGCACATTACAGTGTTCAAGTAAAATTTAGATGGAAAATTCTTGTTGTGCATTACCATTAATCTTTACAGATTAATGAGGTGTCAAAAAGAGAATGAGGGCCATTTTTTTTCTTTCGATTGATTAGATTTTGATCCAATCAAATTTTGTTACATCAACTGTTAGTAAACAAATTATGTACATGTAGCACAATCAAATTTGAATAATCCCAAGAGAGCCCAGTCTTCAAAAATCTATACTTTTCTTATTTTTATAAATTCATCAGAAATTATACAGTATAGCATATGCCTGATGGTCCATTTTTTGAATGGCATCCAACAGTTCACTATGCCTCTTGAAGCTTGAGTTTGTTCAAGAGTAACTGGATATTGAATGTAAAATAAAAGAAATAAAGAATTTACTCTCACACAAATTGACTACAATCTCTTAAATCTTTTGATCAATACTAGTGAGACACACGTGCAATGCATGTGCCATGGTGTATTTTACTATGTAATAGCGTGAAAAAAAATTTCCTCCTAGCCTTTGCCGACGCTGGAAACTTCGTCTCGGTTACTGTGCCTAATGGTGAAACACTGAACCTTACCAAAGTCCCGTATGATTGAAGATGGGTGAATGCCAACATGAAGCCATTCTATCCACGTATTAAAATCAATTTTTGTAGGAAACAAAATCTCCTTTTACAGTCCCAAATGCAGCTTCCTGCAATAGAGGCTTGGTGCAAAAATACAACTCTGGACAAGGGACACCGTTGTTGCCTAGAATGAAATTCGAGACATACATTTTTGCACTCTTCAATGAGAATTGAAAAACAGGCTCTATGGCCGAAAGAAATTTTGGGCTATTCCGGCCAGATTTTAGTGCCGTGTATAACGTTGGCATCATGCGCGAAGGAGCAACCACTGTAATCTATCATTTATCACTTGGAGGAGAAATAATAGTAGATTTCTTGCAACATTTAAAATACAAAGGATGAATAGAAGTCGTAGACATTGATTTAGCTTGAACTTGTACAAAATTTCAACAAAGTTACAAGCTACAAAGATACATAACTGTTATTATCTCCCTGGAGCAAAATCTGTGCAATATTTTTACTAAAAAATACAGGAAAATTTGAACTTGAAACCATCAACTTCTAAGCTTAGCCTTCATGAGAGTAATCATAGATATGTGCTACAAAATAGAACATAGTTGTTCATTCAGGAGTTATAATGGAAAAATGAGCAAAACTAACTTCTAGGTTGTAGCACTTAAATTGTCTATAAAAATATATAATGATGGTTAATCGAGCTTTCTCTTTGTTGTGACTTGATGAGTTGTAAAGCTGGGGGTAGCGATGTTTTTTTCAGCCACTATATTGGGAAGCACTGGTTTAGCTGATGTTTTGAAGAGCACCCGTTTTGCAGATGGTGTAGAAGTTTCTTCACTCTCAGAATTTTTGTTTTCTTCACCAAAGTTCAAGGAGCTTTTATCTTTCTCAGTTTGTTGTTCCGTAGTAACGGTAATTGCAAGAGCATTCAGAAAAAATATGATTT
This sequence comes from Fraxinus quadrangulata, assembly GCA_903798255.1. NCBI lineage: Eukaryota > Viridiplantae > Streptophyta > Magnoliopsida > Lamiales > Oleaceae > Fraxinus > Fraxinus quadrangulata. The sequence goes on along the minus strand of CAIGRB010140000.1, from coordinate 19,708 downwards.
CATATCTGTACTTAGTGTTCTGTTCCAGCTGGGTAACTTTGACGTAAAAAATGTATTCTTCTTCAGTGTCCAGTAGGGATATTGCAACACTGGATTGATCAGTTTCCTGTTGAAAATAAAGGTGCAAAATTGTTATTTATATATATATGTATGATTAGAAGTTTAAATGGTGTGGCATGGTTCTTATAAACATCTCTTACTGCTTTTGTAAAATTCATCGAATTCTCAACACTATGCTTCAATATTGTCTCTGCAGGGTCTCCAATTGCACCTGCATCTAAAGTTCCACTTGCATTTTCCAATTGTACAGTGGCATTTGCTCTATGGGAATGGGGAATAAGTATATTTAAGTTTAGTAGAGAATGATTAAAATGTATGAAAGTACGATAGGTGCTAAAAGTAATTCGAATAAGGTTACTGATTGGAATAAATTGTAATAAGTGTTACCTTGGTACAGCTTTCGCAATAGGATGTTTGCAGTAAATACACAGGAAAATTTCATGAAAATCAGCATGAGTGCTTTATTACAATTGTTACAAGATATGTACCAAAAAGTTTGTTTTGTTGTTTTGATGGATGGTCTAGCTTTGATTCAATAATATTTATACTGTTGAGAAATGTAATATTTAGATTAAAAAAAAAAAGCAAAGTTATTTGTAAAGGATAGGAAGAATAGACCATAAATTTACAATGAAGTAAAATGAGTTACACCAAGTAGTCTTCCTTTAATATTTTGTATCTGCGTAAATTTTTTGTGTGGGGGTAAGAGATAACTTCATGGGAGTGACTATTTGATTTGGTTTCTTCAGCGCAATGTCGTTCAATTCTTCTTTATGTGCTTCAACCCAGTAAATGTTTATAGAACTGTAAAAAGTGAATATATAGTTAATAGAGATTGTTGTGAATAATTTTTTTTATACTGTACAGATTTCTTATACTTACCATTTTCTCAGTTCTGCAACTTCGTTGAAACCAGCATCTATGAAAAAGGTGCTATTGATTTTTGTTGACAGCGTAAGACCTGCATTATGGATTAAACATTAGTTTCTTATCTGTGTAGAAGTATACTACTTCATAAGAGTAGTTATAAACTGTAAAGTATGTATATTAAATGCTACCATTGAATGATGAAACTTCCAATCGGTTAGCTAAAATGATAGGCTTTTTGGCAATGTTTTCTGCGATTAGAACACATTCTTTTTCCACATAGCCATCCCACATTGTTAAAATGATTGTGTGGAAGGTTTTATCTATCAGGAAAATATCCTGCACATAAGTTTGGTTTCCAGACCGAGTTTGAATGAGTCTCTTTGGCCGTATGTCAATAGCCACTGCAGGTATGCCTACAAAGACGTTATATGTGAAAAGTTCTGCTTGAAAGTTAATAATTATGTGCATGTGTGTTTTTGAATTAAATGAAGTAAAAATGTAAGTTTTAAAAAATAGGAGAAATGATTGGTTAGAAATTACTTATATCACTGTTGCAATCCATATGTTTTTCCAGTTCTGGAAAAGGAGTAAAACTGTACGTTGAAAACAAGAATTCCATGTGGTTTTCATTCACTTCTTGAACACGTGTCTTTCCAGGTATTATCCATTGGACATTACCGTTTGATGCTCTATACTCAGGCTTTTTGTCTTTAACAAGAGCATTTGAAATAACATACGTTTTGCTCAGTTGGAGCTGATCTTCAAAGGTTATAATATTGGCATTATATAGTGTTGTGTGCGCTATGTTTCCCTGTGGTAGTTTTGAATGGAAATGAAAACAAATGTTTGTTTTTTATAAGAATCTTTATAGAAGCAAAAAATGAAGAGTTATAAATTAGATTTATTTATTGAAAGATGTTTGCTTGAAGATCCATTAACACCATGTTTTGATATCTATTGCTACTATGTTTTGCCTGTTTTGCTGATAATTTTTCAACAACAATTACTTTTGCTTGCGAGTTCTTCTCGTTTGGATTGATCTGTGGTATGAACTTAAAGTTTTCTGTCATGTTGTTATGGCTGAAACAAAGAAGAGATAAACATGATGAATAATGAGAAAGTAGTAAAATCTAGTGCGTGTAAGAAAGTCTATTTCTGTCTTGTTTTTGTTGTGATGTGTTCACATATTTACCTGAACGGTGAAGCAAATGATAGTTTCTTCTTGTCCTCAAGTGTTGAAACTGAAGCGTGTATCTGTTCTTCCTTTTCTTCTACGTTTGATGTGGAGTTCCTTAATAGCATTTTTATGTTAAATATTGTGAGCAGTCATCCATCGAAATTTGACATGTAAAGATGAGTAGGGTGAAAGTCCATACCTACTAACTTTGTTAGTAGAAAAGCTAAAAACGCTACTCGATTTTTTCAGTAGAAAAGCTAAAAAAGCTGCTGGATGTTACTAGATGAAATAGACAGTACAATGATACAGGAAAGCACTCTATTGAATATGGGCAATTATTTTTTTCCTATATTGCTAAGGCAAATATAGCTGTTGAAATTTCAAAATATTATTAAACCAAAAAAGTAAGAGCAACGAGAGAGAATCTTCTTCAAGTTAATGTAGTCCTCATTTATATTCTACCATTTCTTTCTTTATTTATATGAAAATTTGGAGTAATTTATGGAATACCTATGGAATTTAAACGAAAGTATAGACAATAGATTGTTATAGTAAGAAATTAAATTACATGCACTATAAAACTTATTATTCTGAAGTTGAGATTCACTAAGTATACTTTTTGTATCAATTGAGTTAGCAAGAAATGATCTTATCCATGATCAATGTAAAAGTGAGAATTACTTAAATGAGTAGATTCTTATCAAAATTAAATGAAACAGATTCTAAGTAAATAAAGGGACCTTGTGTTTGCGGGCAAATTCTTCCCAGCAAATTGTATTGATCCTTTCATTAATTTCACTCTTAGGTAACTGTAAGGAACTCTCTATAGCTTCTTTGTCCAGACTTCATTTCATCTATTCAGCAGTAGAGAATAGAAAGAATGTTAGAAAGAATGTTAAAGCATATAAACTAAAAAGGAAAGAACACTACACTGGCTATCATTAGGGAAAAAAGGTTGCACAATGAAAAGAAACAATTGGAAGTAAAAATTATAAGAAAGAGACAGAAAGGGATAATCATAAACTGGAATTAATAATAAATGTGCACAATCATTATTAAAAGATGTCACGTTTCATGGAGGCCATATCCAGTCATGGGATATATAAAAGAACTTGATAGTTAAATAGGTTTAAGATATTTCATGCCCTACCAGAAAAAAACATTATTGTAACTATTGCTCATCGAAGGAGAAAATAGAACAAAGGTTATTATATATTCCAAGTCTAAAAAACCTTCTGTACCAGTTTAAATGCAACGACGCTCGACTATGTTTGGATCATGTTTACAAACCATTTATAAACACTCAAGTCACTTTTTATTCACACGTTTTGAGGGACTACAAGTACTACCCACTTATTCACCACTTATCTCTATAATTTATCCCCCAACATGCTAGAGAAATATGATCAAACCAACCTTAACAACAGTTTGGCTGAACTAAAAGATGAGACCATATTTGTTAAGATACTCAGCCATAGCAATAAGTGCAACGAACTAGGTAAGAGTGTCCCAAGCCACAGATTTAGCTAGGCATTCCCCCCACGTGAAGTTGAATAAAAGCAAGCAATTGCAAATCATTAAAAGTCATCAGAAATAAACTTCTTTGAATTTTATAACAAGCACAGAGATAGTTTCAAGTGAATGATCATGTTTATGCTTTTAATTGTACTTTTATAGGTAAATTTTAGAGCACCCAGAGGTAAAAAATCCAGAAAGGTTTAAGCCATTATTGACTCACAGTCTATCCTCGTACTCGGAGACTGGTGTCATCTGCTCCTTCAAACCCTTCCTTTTTCGGATATCAGTCATGAGCTGTGCAGCCTGCGACCCTGCTTCCAATGGATGAGATGACATCATGTCTCAATGATCAAACACACACTCGGGAAAGGCTTGTCCAGAGGTTGAGGCTCTCAAGGTACTTGAGAAACCAAATGTTTCGATAACAGGCAAATAATATGCTCACCAGACTCCTTTCAAGAACAGTCTCACGAAAGGACACAACTGGATCTGATTTTATAATTTCAGCACCACCCATGAAATCTTCTTGCAAGTCCTTCAAGCATATCTCCAGGTGGAGTTCTCCAACACCAACAATAATATGCTCACCAGACTCATCAATGGTACAGACAACCATAGGATCTGACTTGGCCAAACGCCTCAAACCTTCAACAAGCTTCTTCCTTCAATCCTCTCCATCAAATGCATCATTAGTGTTTAAACTTTAAAGACTACTGCTTTATTTTTTGGGGAAAAATGTAACAGAGGTATCAAAGAGATTTCCATTTATGAGCTATAAACCTTAAGTGAGCCCTCAACTTCAAAACAAGCTTCATAACTAAAAAGAAGGATTGTAAATAATATTTTTCTCATTTATTAACATCAAGAATCAATTGAGAAACAATTGTAGCAGTTGTATACAGTAAAATTTCAAGTCTGCGCAAAATTCAACATCCTCAAACAGACTCAATTTCAATCTCAGTAAAAAACTACTCATCAGAAATTCCAAAGCAACTAATCACATAAGCACGAAACGAAATTTCAAAAACAAGCATGTGCTTAAATCAAACAAGAAATTCCACTTGACCAACAGTTTAGCAGAGTTAAATGAAACCCACAATGCCAAAATCCCCAATTCAATCAAAACAAGCTTGCAATAAGTCAACCATACCAAACTTCAACACTAAAATATCGAAAAGAATCCTCTGTATCATACTCGTCATCGTTCGGCACATCATTTAAAACAACATTAATAGCTAAGCAACTATAGTGATTAAGACAACTATAGTGAAAAGTTCTTTTTAACTTTAATCTATCTGAAATAAAACTACATTCATAGCCAAGGTGTTCCAAAAATAGCTATAAAGATTGTAGTAAAGTAAGAATTTCTTTGTAAACTACATTTTTCGTGCACGTATTATGCGCTATAGCATTTTCGAACGGTTTAATTAAAACTTTAATAGCTGCACTTGTTTTGCTCTTGATAAAACAACATATAGCTGTCCATGGGAAAATACAGGTTCTGGAAGGTAAAGATCAACAAAGTCTAAAGTTTGACCTTGTGCTTTATTTATTGTCATTGCAAAACATGGACGTATAGGGAACTGAGTTCTCTTGAATGAGATTGAAGTTTTATCATTTTCGAGTGGTATGAATGGAATTCTTGGTAAAAATGCCCGTTTTCCATGGTATTCTCCGACGGAAATTTCTGCATCTATAACATTTTTTTCAAATTTTTGACAAGTAAGTCTTGTTCCGTTGCATAGTCCTTCAATTGATTAATATTTCGAAATAACATAACATGACAATTTTTCTTTAATACAAGTTCATATGGTGGAATACCATTTGAAGTTAATGTATTTAGGAAATCTTCTTGGATACTTTGTTCAGATTTATCAATGGCTTCATCGAATCTATAATATGTAAATATTTTTTCAAGTATTTCCTTTAATAAAATATTATTTATTTGGTCAACACATTCATTTTTTGGGTGTTAAAATGAATCTATTAATTATAATATTTAAATCGTTAGTGTAATTTTCTTGATTTGGAAAAACAATGCTAGTCAAATGTTTTAAGATTTGAACTCATCTTCAAAACTTATTGTTATATTCGATGGGAGTTTAATCATATGACAAGAGTGTTCTTTTTCTGTACCATTTCCAATATCAAGTAATTATGTACAAAACATTGGATCTAATTGAGCTATCAGATTTTCAACTAATGGTAGATGAGTAAAAGAAGGCCACATATACGAAAAAACTAAACTTGCTTGTAGTAGATCTTCTTTTTTTCCTCTTTGTACTATTGGTAAAACTTGACAAAAATTCCCTCCCAATACAATTATTTTTCTACCAAATGGTATATTTTGTTCATTAATATCTCTTAACATTTTATCTAAAGTTTCGACACTGTAATGGTTGACCATTGGTGCTTCATCCCATATGATTAGTTTAGTCATCCTGAAAAGATCTGCTAATGCAGATTGTTTACTAATTGAACAAACTATTTTTCTTTGTTTTCAAAAGAATTTTAAATCTTAAATGTGCAGTTCTACCACTTAGTAATAACGAAACAGAGACTCCCGAAGAAGCTGTAGCTAGAGCAATTATATTTCTTGATCTTACATTTGTTAACAAGGCTTTATACAAATATGTTTTGCCTCTTTCACCAGGTCCATCAACAAAAAACATGTCACTTTTATTATTCATAAAATGGTGTAAAATTGTATCATAAGCATATTGTTGTTCTTTTTTTAAAAGTGCTTGCATCAAAATTGCTATGTTCATTATTACAAATTCTCATTTCTTCAGCAATCATAGTAGCTAATTTATCATTTTCTTCTATTTTTAAAAGAAACCAATTCGTAATCATTTATATTTTTGTTTAATGGTTCTAATATAGAATGAATACACTGTAATGCTTTTATTTCATCGGTATTTAATGACATACCCGGTTCTATAAAATCTTCAAACATATAATATTTAAATTTGTCCCACAACAAACGTGGATTATTAGGACTACACAACGTTAATATGGTAGCAAACAATCTACGTAATGAAAGAGGCAATTGATAAACAATTGCTTCTATTAAACATGCCTCACAATTATTATCTTCTCTTAATAAACCATGTAAAAGAGATACTTCCTGAAATGTAGATGACGATACAACATTTACTATTCTTAAATTTTAACATTGTTCTTTGTGTATGATCTCTTGCAATAATTGATTGTAAATTATCAGAATCTCTATACGTAATTGTTTGATGGCGTTCAAGATGCACATGTAGAGAAACAACTGACGGATGTATCTCAGACAATACAAATCCGTAAATTCTCCACATCGCTTCAGGTGGAGAGATCCATCTTGCATTTTGATATCTTGAAATTTCATCAATAGTCACATTTGTATCATTGGCATTTACAGAAAAGCAAATTCGATAATGTCCATTGTAAACATATTTATATAAATATTCTACGGCCTTAATAGTTGATCATATTTCTACATTAATATGGCAATCATATTTTGCTGTTAAGTAAGGGTTATAAGGTACAACCCACCTACTATTTAGTAAATGTCCTCTTACCTTAACTTCTTGACCGTCATTATGGCGTTTATATAATGATACGATTGTTGCCTAGCGAGTTGTTGATGTATTTTCTCTAGGGTACTTATTTCTACATTTTTGGTTACTTTCCATACAAATATTTTTTGAATTTAATACTCCACAAGGACCGTGCATCATATGTCTAACGACAGTACAATATAAATGGGGATAATGATTTTTGTCTGAAATTTCACAGCAAACAATTTTATCTACCTAAGGAATAGACGTAACTTTAGATCCAGATTTAAAAATTAACAAAAAATGAGCATGTGGAAGACCTCTCTTTTGGAATTCAACAATGTATATATACGCAGCAATAGGTCCTAGAATGAGCCTTCTGAACAAATCATTTTTTAGTTCTTCTAATTTAGCTCTAAATATTCTTGCAAACAAGTCAGGTCTATTTTGTTTTTCATCATTATATCTTAGTTCTTGTTTTATTTCAGGCCAATTAGGATTACAAGTCACTGTCAAGAATACATCTGGTTTACCATATCTTTGAACAAGTGCCATTGCATCTATATATCTCTTTTTATTATCCATAGGTCCTCCTGTAAATGATGACGATAAAATAATCTTTCGACCAATTTGATGACCTCTAGTTTCACATATTTCAACACTATCAACAATTTCTCGGTATAGTTCGACTCGTATTTCCTTTTGATTATTACGAAAATAATCTAACCTAGCAGTTTCAATTTTTACGTACATATCAGCAACATATTGCCGTAAAAGCCTACCAGTATGAAGCAAGATACAATTGTCTGAGTCATGTACATGTAATTTATAGCAATAATACTCTCGACAAGATATACATGACCTTTTGTGTCCCTTCATAACTACATGACAAAAAAATATAAACAACAATCAAGCTCAATTTCGGGACAAAAATAAACTAAAAAAATGATTGATATTATTAACCTTGACTTTCTCTTTCAATTAATTCACTTGCAGAATTCATATTGTTAATATTTAAAAGATTCTCTTCAATAGAAGCATATTTAAACATCTCTTTATTCAATCTAGGAATATTCAATCTAGGAATACCCTCATACCATCTAGATTCACCATAAGGAAAAAGCAACGAGATTGAAGAGGGTCATAGCAACCAAAATAATAGTGGACTTTGTGTGAAGTGCCAAAATGACCATAATAGTTATATCACGATCTCTACTGTTCGTAGATGGATCTTTATCAACCAAAATAGCAGCTACTTGCGAAGAAGTTGGTGTGTTATAAACTCTTTGATCTAGACTAGGATTGCATTTCATTTTTATCTAAAAATCATGCAAATTGTCCAAAACACTTAAAGAGCGAAAAATCTTAGAATAATGATTAATTTTTAAGATATCGACCAACATTTGTAAAGTTAGTTCACAAAATTTTTCTGAAATATTCAATCGATTATGCAATTCAGTATCACAATTTAACCTTCCCAGAACAAAATCCTTTACTTTCTATTTGAATTTTTTTTTCCACTACAATATTTACAAATAGTAGGTTCAGTAAGAACATAAGATTTAGTTGGAATATTATGTGAGTTAAATGTTGAAGTAAATTCATCATTTTCTATATCTTCATCAGTTAGAAATTGCTCTGGCTGATGTTAGATGTACCATCAAGCCCTTCTTTCAATGTAAATATTTCATTACCTATTTGATCATCTTCATTTTTGGAATCAAGAAAAACACTGTTCGAAGCTAAATTTGTCGCACCAACAACTACAAAAATTGATTAAAAAAAAATTTGAATGTAAAAATAACGGAATAAAAAGGAAGAACGTATTCATTCAAAATAGCTCTTTCTCATTACAATAAACTATAGAGCACAAATAATATACCATTGTAATACATTCAATGGGCAAAAAATGTAGTATTTAAACACGATACTTTATACATTTAGTTATCCGAATACAAAAGTATACATAAAGGAAAAAATTGACGCGGGTCACAAGAAAAGAAAAATAAAATCTCCAATAATGTAATTACTAATAAGTTTTCTCTTCTCCTACACTACTTTCTAATTGAACACGACGTTGGGATTTTTTCTTTCGCGTTTGTAGATTGATATCCAATTCACCACTGTCCATCCGTACTTCTCTACGCCTCTTATTTTTCATAAACAATGAAGCCTGGAAATGACAGGCATAGAATTAATAAACATATACAGAACATGAAGAAAATGAACAAAAAAGATACAAAAAAACCTTAAAAACAACAGACTTTAGGTATTTGGGTTCGACCTCTCAAAAGAAGGGGAAAAAGTGAAAAATAAATTGTAGATTGAAGACAAAATCTCATATTCAACACGACCCCTGCAGAAATCAATAAACATATACACAACACCCTATACCTAAGCACCTCTTAAAACGCGACTTCACTTATTTTGGGTTCGACCTCTTTGAAGATCGAAAAAACAAAGTGAAAAATAAACTATACATTGAAGATGAACATGCAAGTTAGACATCAATAAACACGAATAAGTTCAATATTGAAGTTGAAAGAAAATTTCATACACACAAATATTAATTCATTCTTAAGAGCTCCAAAGAAAAGAAACTGTACACTGTATTAATTTTTACAAAGGAAAGACTAGTGACATCAAAACTCACACTTTATTTTTAGTTAAGATAGGATATGGAGAAATTCGAGCAAAATAAAGGACAGAATGTAAAATTCAATAATTTTCAGAGTCAAATGCGAATGCCCACAAAGCATATCTCATCAATGAACTATACAGAAAATTGTAAATTTCCCAAACAAGGTATTTCAGTGCAGAATGGCTTAAACAGCATGTAAAAATGCCCAAATAAATATGTTTCAATATTGCTTCCAATCATCCTCAACAGAAATCGATACAACTGCCGTCTCACACACAATTTGAGAATTTTAGTGGCAAAAACTCATCAATCTTAAAGTATAGTGAGTAATCAACAACGTCTATTAAAGTATAACAAGCAATCAATTGAGCGTCAGTTTAATGATTGTGCACCAACTATGCAATTTGGCCGTCATGTCACCTATTTCGTTATAGTTGCAAAACGAAAGTCATCCCAATGAGTAATGTTCAATATTTTGAGAAGTTTAGTGGGCAAAATTTCACACTTGAAAATATAATGAGCAATCGAAGATATCAACATAAGTTTAGTGATTATTGAGACAATTAACTCTTATCATTCCACCCCATAACATTTTCCTATGTCTGGGCTCCAATTTTTACAAAATACACTTTTTCAAAACTTATTTTAATTACACATTTTTTCATAAACTAGTTTTGGCCCGTGCAATGCACGGGTTTTGTAATTTTGAAAGTTATGTTAGCGTAACAAATCAACTAAGCAAACATG
>CAIGRB010139990.1:26203-135752 GCA_903798255.1 Fraxinus quadrangulata | reverse complement strand
GAAGAACTTGTATATGCACACGGAAAGTCCCAAATTCGAATCTATTTCCCAATAATTTAATTGTGAAATATTTTAAATTCTACAATTTTTACCAAAATTAAATGTAATAAGCGAAGGGATTCGAACCCATGACCTCTCCGTAGAGTAGTGAACGCTTAACTGTTGTGGCACTCATGGATTTTGACATTAAATTTACTGAACTAATATATGTTACATTTTAACTGTTTTAATGCAATTGTAAAAATTCGAACCCGTGTTCTTCCTTTGAATTATACAAAACTTGGTCACAATATTATTTGGTGAATATTTTTAATTTTTACAACAAAATTATATACTTTCAGTTTGAACAAAATAATTATTATATTTAAATTTAAGACCTCATTTGATTTCCTTGTTTTTCAAAATACATTTTTGTCTTATCATTCAATCGCACATTTTTCAATAAAATAATATTACATACAAAATTTTTCTTTATTTTTAACCACACATTCTTCATTGAATCACTATTCCAAAATACATTTTTTGCAAAAAAAAAAAAAAGGGCTTTAAACGGGGCTCTTAATATTTTATTGCTGACAATGTTCGACGATCTACGATCATTCGTACTGACTCGAAATCCTGAGTCCGCCACCGTATGGTTGGTACTTTGTATTGGGAATGTTGTCTTGTTACAATCACTCACATTAGTTGGGATTATTAGAGTCCGTTAGATATGACTTTTAAAAAGTCAACATTGTTTTTGAAACTAAGAAGTTACTATTGAACATATTTGAATAATTTTTAAACATTTCTAGTTTGGTTAGAAGAACTTTTCTTGGATAACTTCCACGTAAAGCACTTCTACAAGAAACATAAGTCATACTAAACTGGTCCTCAGTACTATATTTATTATGTACAAACCATACAACTTAATTTTTCTTGTTTATTGTCTTGTACAACTTGTATACTAAAGATGGAAAATATTTTGTAACGAAAATTGGATAGCACAGCTCTATGTTGCCGTTGTCTCAAATTTATGGTATTTACTGCTGTTTAGGACTATAGTTATTGTTAATAATCAGAATTCTAATAAAAACAGTGAGAAATTCTAATGGATCGGAAGGTAGACTTGATTTCCTTCATCCATTTCATTCAAACATTGAACAGATCTGCATTGAAGTTCACAGATGATCCAAGTACTAGTGGGTTTAGAATTGGTACTTACTTTGACAGCAACTTAATAAATATATTTTCAAATTAAGTAGCTTTTTTTAAGTTACTTAACAATTTATAATTTATGTCGAAATCAAACATTAAATTTCACTACTTATTCGTAACGAAATATGGATTTACTACTATTCCTTTTACTGGTTTTATTTGTAAATCATTTATAAATTTGAAAAAGGTTGGGTTATTATTTTGTTTGCGAAATTTCACTAACAAGTGAAAATACATATTTGTTATTTTCCATTTTTTGTCTTTATGATATATTTGGAATTATTATTAAGAACTTGTTTGAGTTCCATTTTTTTTTCCAAAATTTATTCTGATAGTAAAATGTGTCGTTAAAAAATAAATTTTTTTTTTTTTGTATTTGCGTGTAATAATAATAATATTTTATTGAACAATATATGATTGAAAATAAAAGAGAGAAAATTGTATTTTGAAAATAATGGGGACAAAACAAGGGCTAAATGATAGTTACGTGTGTGTCTGTATGTGCTTTTTTCCCTATATTTTTAATTTAGACATGAGCAGGTAATTAGCTAAAATAAAACAATTTTCATTTTTTTTTCTTTTAGCCCAAATTGATTACGTCTAAATAATTATTATTGCGAAAATTAAATTTTATTTAAAAATGAAAGAAATTGATCTTTTATTTGAAGAACAAAACTACAAAATTTCAAAAATACTCGAACGGCTTCTGGTGTTTAATGTGCTACTATAATATTATTTTTTAAGTTATTGCATATATATGAATATAGAAATAAATAAATATATTTGCTCAAATTATTATAATTGGATTTTCAAAGTTTCATATATTGACTTATGTGGTGAAAGAGATTTACTACGATATATCTCGCTTTATTTTTTACTTCTACTTCTTCTTTCTTTTGATTGTACGGATCATTAATTACTTGTTTGCCTGCTTTTTAAGAAATTCATTTTTTTTGCTCAAAATCATATTCAATCACACATTTCATCAATTTTTGTTAAAATTTACTAAAAAAAATTAATTTCTTTCCAAACCAAATAGGAGCTAAGTTTGCAACAATGTGTATGAGAATCACATAAATTCCTAGTGCATGTTTGGTTGGCAATCATTTCATAATCACTTATGGTTAAATGTATTTTTTTTATTCATATATTTCGTAAGAAACATCTACTATCTATTTATTATCTACACATTTTATAGGATATATCATTTAAACTATAATTTAATCCCTAAATAAAACGCACTAGACTCATCACACATTCCTATAATCATACTAATTTTGATTATCGTAAATTCCAAATGATTGCTAATTTGAATATAATAAATCTACTAATCACTAACACAACATTTTCACCTAATCATATACATCATAAAGAATTCTTAAATCTAATTTATTTTTAATATAATTTAATAATAATCTAGTAATTACATTATTCAGATTTTTATACGTTTATCAAGTTTTATAAATAACTATTGAAATATAATCATTTAGTTCAAAAGAGAAAAAGAAAAGGAAATTATTATTAGGGAAAATCGAATCAGCGGTCTCTAACCCGTTTAATTTTTGTAGACTTTATCCTAATGTTCAATTTGTACTTTTGAAGATCCATAACTTTTCATAAATATGCAGCAGAGATATCCAAATAGATGGAAATCTATCACTTGATCGTTAGTTGACAAAAAAAGTCAAAATTTAATTTTGACTAAATTAAAAAGCACAAAATAGTAACTTTACATATTATCCTTAAAATAAGTTAAAAATTAAATTAGAAATAAAAAAATAAAAATCCTCACCTTCCATTCACCCACTCCAAACCAGAGAAAACACCAGCCATCACCGGCCACTAAATCCCCAAAATTTCATTCCCTAGCCAGCGACCTCATTCCACAAACACACACCTTACACAATTAATTAGACAAACATCATATGGAGATTAAAATCAGCTTTTAAAGCCATGAGAGTTGCGCGGTCTAACAACAAAATCTTGTAACACCCACGGTCATGCACCACTGCTAGCCTGCTCACCTCACCTATGTGCTCCAATTCATGGTGAGACATCAACCAAAATAGCTCTGATTGATACAATTTCTTCAACACACAAATGATGTTTTAGTTTCTTCAATTTCTGTTAGGTTTGATTTGATTTTTGGTTTTGATATTTGGGTGGCAGAGACTGCCTTTGGGAGATGGTGGCGACTGCCCTTTGTGCCCATCAGTGTGGGTGGGAGTTGAAAAAGGTGCCGATTGTCAGCCTTTCTAATTTTCATAAGGGTGTTGGAGTAAATTTCTTTCATTTTTTTTAGTTTTTTATTTAAATTTTATGCTAAAAAATGTAAAACTATAATTTTGTCATTTTAAAATTAATCAAAATTGTGTTCAAAGTCAATTTTTTGGTTAACTAACTGTCAAGTGGATGGTTTCCATCCATTTGGACCTCTACTACATATTTATGAAATGTTAGAGACCTTAATTGGCACAAATTGAAGGTTAGTGTGAAGTCTACAAAAATTAAAAATGTTAGAGACCGCTACTACAATTTTCATTCTTATTATTATTATTATTATTATTATTATTAGTGCAAAAGGAAATAATTGTTTGAGCTAAAGACAGTATTGTTGTGGGCGGTGTTGAATGGGCCAAATCGATCTGATCGATTCTCTTCGGCTCATTTCATCGAAGTGTGATTTGACTTGCCCTACCGAGAGGGAGGGGAGGGGCGGGGTCGAACTGGCTCACGAGTCGTTTGAGGCTCACCAATTTATTATTATTATTTTTTAATTTGAGCAAAAAAAATAAACAACTTGTGAGCCATCGACGAACAATTTTGAATGCAAGTCGAATCAACGCGCCGACGAGCTATTCGCTCAACTTCCCACCCATAGGTATTCTCCTCTAAACTATGGATCCTATCACGTGCTAAGTTGCTTATGGAACATGGTTGTTAAATACTGTATGCTATCAAATCTTGACAAATGTAGCATATACATGTGAATTGAGAGCCTGCTTCCATGCTCCGTGTGACTAATTCCTTCTTAAGATTTGACAGCTAATTTCCAGTCCCATAGTTAGCATGTTCGGTAAACTTTAGGTATAATTTATAAAAGTATTGTTCGTTTTGAAATTAATTCTTACTTTAATGACAAAATAAATAATTTTAATTCTTACTTTTAGAAGGATGATTAATTTTGAGTTAAAGATCTGTCATTCTTGTCGGACTATCCAAATATATTTTTAAAGCTGTGGAGTTTTAGGACGGATAATGAATTTGAACTCATTAATTTTAAATTTATTCCGCTTTACCATGATAATTTTTTCTTGTGTTGCAATGAAATTCCCTTAGTGAGATTGACCCGCAACCATGTGATCGAATGTGATAGAATGTAACAGTTGGGGACCACTAATATGTACATTTCGGCCAACTCAAGTAGGCCCCACTTTGCTTTGGATTTTTCACTATTTTAAACTTAGCCCCTTGATGACCGAATTTTGAGAAAATATAATTTTAAATAGTGATTTTTGAAAAATACGTGGTTAATAAGTAGTGAATTTTTTATGATTTACATTTAAAATATTCTATTGTATAAATGTGTTGTTAGAAATAAATATGAAAATTAGAGAATTCTGAAATAATGATTGTCGAACAGTGTTGGGATTAAAATCAAAATTTTAGTAAATTTTGATGAAAATTAATGAGATGTGTGATTGAAAAGTTGTGAATTCCATAAAATATATAGTTAAAAATTAATTATTAACTTTGACTTAGAAAGTTAATTTTGAATTCTAATTCCTACCAAATATCTCATCATATTCATACTTTTACTTTTAATAAAGACAATTTTGTCCATGTTTGGATTTTCAAATTTGATGCATTGTTTGAGCTCCATTATTTGAAAAAAAAATCGATTTTGAAACAGTATTTTTTAAAAAATGTGTAGTTAAAAAATAAAAAGAATTTTTAAATTTATATGTAATATTATTTTATTAAGAGAATGTATGACTGATAAGAATAGAGAGAAAAATAGATTAAAATTTAATGAGAACAAAAAATGGGTATAATTTCACTGACATTGTCATGTTCTAGAGTAACTTATCGAGGGGTACATTGATACTTTCACAACCACTCTCTCATTTTTATAATGAGAAATATTATTACCAAATTTAAAGTAACTATAGATATAAATGACAATAAAAGTATACCACAAGGCACGAGACTTCTTAAGTCAAAGAGTAATAATATTCATTATCAGCAATTACATTAGTTGTTTTATGTGTCAGCTTGTTCTTTGATTGTCCTATCAGTTGTAATTATTTTATTCATCCAAAATACATAGGACGTATTAATAAAATTAATGGATTTATATTTTTTTCTTTAATGCATACATATTTATTATTATATTGATCAAAATGAATGTGTGAAATTTCATAAATGAGCAATAAGTACGATTCAAATTCATAAAATTCTAATTTGATATCATATTTAATTGTCCATAAAATTTATTATTCACGCATCTTATCTCGATAATTTGTTGTGTATTTTTGATATTGTATAATTACATTTTCTATTTTTGATAATCTAAAGTTGTTGAAGAGCTGTTATCAAACAATTGAGTGTACGCATTATTTGATTCTTTCCTTTTTAATCATAATACTTGATTCAAAGACTTATTTATCATTTCAATAAGAACCATTGCCCCGAATGACTTTGGTATTCTTAGCCTTCCTGATGTATTGGAGTTACAACAGCAAGGGACATCAGATCAGCTGAAACCACCGTTTTTCATAAACCTCTGCGAGCATAAGAACACGTACTATTATTGCTATTATAAATAAAATACTTCAAAAATAATTATATATTTTTTAATTTATATATATTTATAATCTATAATCTATTAAATATTACATCAAGTAAGAATTATTTTTTTGGACAATTCTAACCCTACAATAATTAAATTATTTCAATAATATATTATTTTTCATTTTTCAATATGTATTTAATTTATTTAACCATTTAATTGTCATCAATGTACATATACGCTTGACATGTTTATTTTACCTGTGTATTTTCATTAATGTATGAATTCCATATTATTAATTCTCAATTAATTGATATTTACATTCATTTAATTAATATTTATATTCATTATGCATATAAGTGTTATTAATTCTAATTATAAGTTAATTAAAATTTCATATTTAAAAATGTACTTTGTTATTTACGTTCATGTGTGATAATTAACATCAAATTTTAATTAATTTAAATTAATTATCACATCAAGTGAGAATCATATTTTGAATAATTTTAGTCATACTTTGATTCAATTATTTTAATGATACCTTACATTTTTCTTTTTTGATATGTATTTAATTTATTTAACCATTTAGTTATCATCAATGTACATGTACATTTGACATATTTATTTCATCTGTTCACTTTCATTAATGTATGAATTCTCTATTATTAATTATCAATTAATTAACATTTACATTCATTTAATAAATAGTTATCTTCATTTATGTATTTCAGTATTATTAATTATAATTATAACTTAATTAAAATTTTACATTTAAGAATGTATTTCATTATCAACATCCATGTATGTTAATTAATATCAAATTTTATTTAATTGAAAATTAAATAAATAATTTAACATGCATTATCACTTAATCATCATCCATGTATGTTAATTAATATCAAATTTTATTTAATTGATAATTATATATATAATTTAACATGCATTATCACACACACACACACACATATATATTCTCTGGTATTAATTCTAAATTAATTAATATTTACACATATTTAAATATTAATTTTTTAACATTTATAAAGTATTTGTTTCACGTTCAATATTGACTAGTATATAAAAAATTAAAACAAAAAAATTCGAATAACGAAAAAGCATCTTCCTCAAAAAATGGTCGGCCACACCACTCCACACGAGCCACTTCACACGTGGCTCCAATCTCTAATCATTAATTAACGGTCTCTCCCCCTCCTCTCTGTCTCCCAAAAAAATTTAAATTTTAAAAATAAAATAAAAAAATAACAGAGTTTCTCTCTCTAAAATTCACCACACTTCCAAATATAAATTTGCGCAGTCTCTCACGTTATCCCTCTTTTTCTCTCCACTGTTTTTCTCTCTCTATCTTCCACTAGTCCATCAATGGCGATCTGAAAGAGAGAGAGAGAGGGAGAGAGAGTGGAGGGAGAAAAATATTTTTTTATCTTTGTGTGTATTCATTGGCCTGGAATTTTGCAGCATTGTTTTGCCCTAGAACCTTGCTCTTATATGTTGTGTTAAGAAAGAATTAGACATTGATATTCATCCTGGTACATGCATTGTAGGAAGAATGTCATCGTTTGATTCATTGGACGCGTTTTTATTGGCTGCTAGCAGAGCTTGTTGTAGTCCCCTCGCAATTTTTATTCAGATCCAGGTACAATTAATTTCGGACTCTCTCTTCAAAAGTCAGAGAGCATATTTTAGTTTGTTGGCCTTTTTGAATTTTTTATGCTTTTGTTTTGCTTTCTTATGGAGCAAATAGGAGCACCTTTGCTTTTAGTACGTTTCGGATCTGTCATCTGGGAATTCTTAAATGTTTTTGTGTTGGGGAGAATGTGACTGCATTTTTTTTGGCTTTGAATGTTACTGATAATTCAAATTAAGTGGCAACGGTGCAATTCAACTTTCTTTCCCCCAGGTTTAGTTTGAATTTTGAATTCATTTTTCTCCAAATTCTTGTATGATTTGAATTTCACGTTAAAGATTTTCGAGTTAGAATGGCAGTTGGTTTGGATCTCAGGAGTTCCGTTACATGAAACATTGCATTGTTTGTGAGGGAGATTATCCCTTTGATTTTTATTATGATAAATGAGCAATAAGAATTTTGTATGGTCAAAGTTTGAAATTAAAATTGGGGCTTTGGCAGGATGGAGTTATTTATTTATTTATTTATTTTTTCGCATTGATTTGGTCTTGTTTTGATTTATTAGAAGATTTCTCCATTATGTGGTAACCAAGGATAGATAGAGAAAACATTCTACAAGATCCATCAAATTTGGATAGATAAGGACGGTCATATGCTAGAAATTCAAAGTTTTCATTGATTGTTACTTGGTTGGTTATTGTATAGTGGCTGCTTTGTTAATTTGAATCACATGCACTTCAGGTGTTGGTTCCTATTTTCTAGTTTTGTGACTCAACGAGCATTCATCCCCCCTTTGCATTCCGTAGAATCACTTTGTTATTACGAATCTTAACTAGAATTGGCCAAAATAAGATAAAGAGGAAGGAAAAGTCGAATACTTTAGGAAGAATTAGTTAGAAAAATATTTTTTTTATATAGAGCTGATAATTATTAAGTTTACAAGTCCTTGTTCTGACAAAAAATTTTGAAAGTCAATAGAGGGACTATGCCGAGAGTAAAGACAAGATTTCATAATTAGCCTTCTCATTTAATAAATGGCCAATAATTTGTGAAAACAAAAGGACTGTTGTTTTACAATTGAAGGAAAAATCAAGTTGTCCCAGAATCCACGTGTATTCTATATTATACTGGTACTATTTCAATCTAATCATACAGTATACTTACATCTGTAATTCCACAAATATCTGGTTATAACTGTGTGATAAATATATTGTTTTATCATAAGATAATGTGGCCATATACAGATGTTCGGTAAAATTATTAAAAATTTAAATAGACGCATTAAATATATGAAAAAACCATTCTACTAAATAATATTATTAATGATTCTCCTCTAGTTGATATTATCTATTTAGAATTATTGACTTTGATAAGTGAAACAGTGTTGGTTCTGAGGAAATCTTATTAATTATTTGGGATATTGAATATTAATTAATATAGCACGATATCTCTCTCTCTCTCTCTCTCTCTCTTCCTTCTTTTGTGTTATTTCCAGAAGAGTGAACATTATTAATGTTCTTCGATTTATTCGTGTCTACCCATAGTAATATCTTCATATGTATATCTGAGTCTTTTATTGCTGCAGGGATTTTTTATTTGCTTAGCTCTTGCCCTTGGATGGGCTTTGGCTGCTTATGTCAGGTATTATAACTTAATGATCTAGAGTTTAACATCGTTGATTTTACCCTAGTAGTTCAGTTTATTGTTTGGTGATGGCAGAAAAGCTCAATTTTTGTTAACTTAGTAAAAATTTCTTGTACAGGCGTAGAGAGATAAGACAGATGAAGTATAGTATGAAACATGGCAATACCTTTGCTTTTCTATATCATGATATAAATGCCCTTGAGCATTCTACTCAGGTCAATTTGCCAAGAGTTACAGTTGTCATGCCCTTAAAGGGATTTGGAGAACACAATCTGCATAACTGGAGAACCCAGGTGAATTACTCTTAGAGGTTTCGTTACTCATATAATAGTAGCTTAAGCTTTTTAGTTTGCAGGTAACTTTGTATTAGCAATGTGTGCAGATTCATCTTACTAAATGAACCACTAGCATGCTCCAACAGTAGAAATGTACTTGACAAACCAATTTTATGTTGTCCTGCATTTGTTGCTAATTCTCATCTATTTTCTGTTAGACATATTATTGATCATGTAGAATTCTACTGATTACATGTATATTTTCTCTTGAAACCAGAACTTCTTCAAAATGCACAATTGAGAGTTACTCTTATAATACTTCTCTTCTTTTTATGTAGAGATTCCTCAACCTACTAGTCCTCATAACCAGATGAACAGATTGAGGTTAAAGAAGAAATTCTTATTATCATGTTCCGGTTTATGATTGCAGATTACATCTCTATATGGTGGTCCCCTGGAATTTCTTTTTGTGGTTGACACTATAGAAGATCCCGCTTACCATGCTGTATCTCAATTGTTAGCAGATTTTAAGGTGTGTGGTTTCCTTTTAGCTGTTTGTACGAGTGATTTCTTTATTATTTTAATTTATCATATCTTTTTCTGAACACATCGCTTGTGTACCTCTCTTTAATTATAAGAAGATATGATTTAGACATTGTTTTATCATTATTTTGTCCTGCAATCATTATTTGTCATTTTAAGTCATATGAGAATTCAAGCGTGAGCCAATGAGACCTAGCTCAGGTAGCAAAAGGCTGATTTCTTAGCATTACTTTGCTCCAATGCCCACTAAAAGTGTGGAAGATTTGTTTAATTTTATCTCTATTCTTTTTCCACTTTATATTAATCTTAATTCATTATCCAGTTGCATATTTTTTTCTCCAAGATTATATAAATAGGCATGTAATGACATCATTCTCCTATCACTTCCCCCAAAAATGAAAAAGAAAAAATGTAAGGAAGAAAGAAAGAAAAAAATAATAGAGATTTCCTAGTGGATTTTAAGTTTGGTTGGGGGCCCTTATGAATTCATTGGTACAATCTCTGAAAATGGAGCAATGTATTGTCATTTTTAGTTCCAAAAGCAACTTGAGGCATATTGGATTTTATATTTGTCATCTTCATTGACTATTCTTGAAAAAGTTTATATAAATGTACTAGAACTGACTAAGATCTTGTTTGTCTACCATTATTTCAAAAAATATTTTGCTACATTAAGATTCTCCACCACATATTCACTTAGAACTGACTAAGATCTTGTTTGTCTACCATTATTTCAAAAAATATTTTGCTACATTAAGATTCTCCACCACATATTCCCCCAATAAAATATTCTACACACAAACCAATAAAGTTACTTTACTTTTCAACCAGACATTCTCTAAAAAATATTATTCATTACTTTATTTTTCTCCCAATAATGGGAGACAAACACACCCTAAAGGTGGTGGATGTTAAGAGTTCTCTGGGGCTTTTTTTTTTACAAGTTATTCTTCCATAATCTTGTTAATTTGCCAAACTACACCATTTGTGGCACGTTTTCAGTTGGACATACTGTATCTCTTAGGAAATTAATATGTTTCTACGTCTGGTGCCTGATAGAGAAATTAATAATTTTTGATCAGATAAAAAAAATTCATCATTTTTCTCTCTCCCCTTCATGGCGCGTGATGTGCTGAAATATTTGGTGGTGTGACTGATCATATTGTTAAGGTGGTACATGTTAAAAAGACAAACTCTTTTATGAAGGTTATGAGCACATTCTAAAATATATGTCAGGCATAGATTATTGTCAGTAGTCAGAAGGCAATTAAACTGGTATTGGGTGGAAGTATGGAATATATCAAACACTGATGATTGGAGCCAATTAGGTATTTTAAAGGGAAAAAATCTGACAAGGAAGTCGGTACTTTTCCTGTAAACGACTCAGCACTTTGAAAACCAGAACATAGCCGAAATGTGCTTTGGGGCCTATCATATAGTTCCTTCCATTTAAAGGATATCAATGAATACATTGGAGAATAAGATATTTTACTTCCGATATGCTGCCTATGCTTGTGCTATTTGATATTTGGTGATGGCCTATTGCACCCTAGCACAGAGATTTATATTGTGAAAAATTAAGTGATCTTTCTTGTTTAAGTTCGCACTATTTTTTAATTATTAGAGCCTTTTAATCCCAAGATATTATCATTTTCTTGTTTTTTATTCAAGTATAAGCTGTACATATGGTTATGGTGTTATATCGTGACCCTGCTTTAAGTTTCTACCTAAGTAGATATGCTCATTCCTTCCAATCTTTATGATTCTTCATTCTTACAAAATTCTGTCTCCATGTCTAAACTTGAATATTGTGCAGGATGACGTAGATGTAAGGATTGTTGTAGCTGGTATGTCAACAACCTGTAGTCAGAAGATTCATAATCAGTTGGTATATAGCTACTTTAATGGTTACTTTTCTGTTGGATGTATGTAGTTATAAATTTTTCTGTTCAAAAAGTGGACTTATATGATTAAAGGTCACGAGTAACATTCCAATGTTTAAACACAGTTTTGAAAAACTGAATGGAGCAGATAAGCATTCTATTGGATTTTGTGTTTTACGTACAGTGTTGTATGTCTTGCAGGTTGGGGTACAGAACATGCATAAAGACACCAAGTATGTCCTATTTCTGGATGATGATGTTAGGCTGCATCCTGGGTCGATAGGAGCCCTCACTGCTGAAATGGAGAAAAATCCCGATGTATGCTGATATAAAAACCATTGTTGTAACATTTTTCTGAAGTCATCTTTAGCACTTCAATCCGAGTGATGAGTCTCATTCTTTTATTTATTTTTTTGTTTGCCATAATCGCTTACATTTTTTTTTTTCTGGCAAAAATATGCAGATATTTATTCAAACTGGATACCCTCTTGATTTACCATCTGGAAGTTTGGGAAGTTACTGCATATATGAATATCACATGGTACAAGTTTATCCTGCATTTGGTATCCTTTTGTTCAATCATTATGCATTATATGTTTGACAATCATTACTCCTGAGTGTTCACATGAGCAGGTACAAGTGTGTGGTGCATTGATTTTATATGGTTGAAGAGGAAGATAGTGTTGTAAACATAGAGATTTTGCAGTAGGTTGACAAATAATAGATTTCATTGGGTTGTTTTTTTATTAGGTATGCTCTACATCAGATCCTGGGTGTGGTGAAAAGTGTATGAGGGTTGGCTAGGGTGACCCCAATTCCCTCCTGACTCTCAATTAGAATCCAATTTAATGGTTTGGAAGTTAAGCTACTCGCCACTTAGGTGTCCAGATTGTTGACTAGTTAAGAATGAGTTCCTGTACTCTGATGGACAAGTGTGTAAAGAAGTTAGTTTAGAAAAAGAACTGAATATAGGGATGCTTCCACAGTTTGAAATTTTCTTTATTACTTTATATGAACTCAAAAGAACCGTTGACAGAAAATAGTGTGTAATACTCTTGAAGGGTGTCCATTTGACGTAAAGCTGATGATTTGGCATTGCAAAGTGTATTTTTAAATGACTTCAAGCTAGTGTAATCACATTGCATTTTCGAGTAATTAGCCACTAGTAGCAGGTATTATATAAAACCCAAACGAGTCATTGTGACAAAACAATGAAAATATTAGAACTACTAGGTATAATGTGGAGGAAAGTCAGTATAGCTTGCAAAAAGAGCTAAATAGCTTGCCAAAAGAGCTAAATGGTAGGATACAAGGCGAAAAAATTAGGGAACATTGTATATTATGTTGTTAAACAGCAGCTAAGGGCAGCTAAGGTAAAAAGTAAAAATCGGGCAAGAATAATCATTGACCCAGTTGTAGAAATTTAATAGATTGGTGAGATTTAGTCTTCTGGTAGAGAATTTTGTATTACTCCTGGCTTATTTAAAGGTTTACTTTGATCTCTTACCTTTTCACTTAGTCATGAATAAGCTTGTGAGACAGTTTAGTTGATAAGACTAGGAGGGCTATAAATTGTCTGCTAGAACTTTGGGGGAGCACTATAGAATTTATAGGTCTTAAGTTAACTAGAGCTAAGATAAAATATATGTAATGTTCTAGCCATAATAAGAATAACGATGATAGTGGAGTCACTGTAAAGATTCATATCATCCAATAGAGAGACGATGTTAAGTATCTTGGCTTGATTAGTAATATGGAAGGGGGACATGAAAACAATGTTAGATGTAAAATTAGTCTGATTTGGATGGAATGACGAAGGTCCATATGTGTTTGACGCTATAAGAAGATAATAAACATAAAAAACAAGTTCTATATAACAGTTATTTGACCAAATATGCTTTATGTCTAGTATTGTGCTGAGGACAATATGTCCTTAAGCTCATTGTTGTAGAAATGAGGCTGTGTGGATAAACAAGTATGGACAAAATAAAAAATGATAACATATATGCTAACAAGTGGAAGTGACACTAAATTAAGGGAAGAAAACTTAGGTGGTTTGGACACGTTTTTTGTAGACCTAAATAAGCTGCTCAAAATATTGATGTGATCCCAAGAGAAATTAGAACAGGTAGACCATAATTAATATGATTTAAAGTGGTTCGAACGGATTTTATTATCACTTTTCACATATTTTCTTAGCATAAATCAAAAGATAAAAAGTGAAATGTGCTTTGGTCTTTTTTGTGACTTGTGATGACCAAAGAGTTTTGGAAGTAGTGTTTATTTCTGCTGTTAATCAGATAATTGGTAAACAAAAAGAAAATAGCTTTGGGCATTGTTTAATATGTATTTTGAAACTGGACTTCTTGTCAAAAGTGGGATTCATTTCTTGAAATTAATTTCCATAGCGTGCATTAAGTAGCCATCTGCAATTTTATGCACAATTCACGATGCAACCCGGAACGCTAATTGTTGATGAAATTAAACAAGAGAATATAAATATAATTTTCTTCATTAAAATTTAATGGAGAATTTAATGGAACTTATTGATTTGCAACTCGGTGGAACTTGAACTCGGAAAAATATGTTAGTGAAGGGGGGAGAGAATATGAGAGGGTTCTTGCCTATTTATTTCCTTCCTCAATTGCATTAGTCACTCACTTCTATAAATTTGTAATTGGATTAATCTACTGTCAGTCTTATTTTTCCTATTTCTCGATTATTATCAAGGAGCAAGTGTGTTTTGTTGCATTTATACTAGCATCTTAAGTGTTTTACAATCATCTCGAAAAGTAATGGTAAATTGATATCGTGTAACATATACCTTCTTGGTTTCATTTGTTATGGTATGCATTGTATAATTCCTCACATAATAATTTTCTTCATGATACTAACCTAACAGTTCATATCTATTTACAGCCTTGTTCAATGGGGTTTGCAACAGGTGGAAAAACATTCTTTTTATGGGGAGGATGCATGATGGTAAATTCTGTGTGCACATTCAGAATCAGACCATTATTATAGGTTTCAGGAATCTTAATTTTGAATTTTCTCATTGTAGATGCATGCAGATGATTTTAGAAATGACCGCCATGGTGTAGTTTCAGAGCTTCGAGATGGAGGCTACTCAGATGACATGACTCTTGCAGCTATTGCTGGTATTATGTTTGCGGTACTTTTTCCGCTTAAGTGAATATGCTCCAATTAATGGGTGTACTAAATTATGGCCTTTTTTTAGGAAAAAATGTCCAGTTATAATTTTGGTTTCTATTTTGCGTTATATAGGTAGCTGAATTATGTGCACTAGATGCTAATACTTGTCTTCCTTTCAGGGGCTCATAAGAGGCTAATTACATCTCCACCTGTTGCTGTTTTTCCACATCCTCTTGCCACTGATCTTAACTTTGGAAGGTCTGTATTTATAACTAAAACTCTCGATCCAGAATCATCAGTTTTGTGATTCTGATTGGTCCTTTATACCTATATCTTATTTCTTACGCTCTATTGGTGTAGATACTGGAATTATTTGAGGAAGCAAACATTTGTATTAGAGTCATATACGACACAAGTCAACTGGATTATGAACCGTGCATTATTTTCTGTACATTGCTACTTGTCTTGGGGATTTGTAATGCCATTTATTATGGCTGGGATACATGTAGCAGCGGCACTGAAGTTTTATTCTAAAGGGAACTCGCTTGGTGCAACAGATTTTCCAGCATATGGTGAGCACTTCACTTCTTGGTAAATTTGGTTATTTAGGGTGTGAAGGACTCGGTTGATAAATCCAAAGACCTTCAATTTCTTTACACTGATTCACGTTTTTATCTCGTTTTTTATGTCTTGGAATTCGGAAGCATCTGGCTATCAATTAATGATTAAACAGGAAAAATTATTTGTGTGATTACTATGAATTGCTCATGTAGATATGTGTAATCATTTGAATTGACGTAATAACATGGAATTCGAAGTGTGAGCATGTCAAGGACTGTTTACTAACTTTTTGAAACGAATAATTATTGATGCTTGTATGGCATTAGAGGCCGAAGCATGAAGCATAAATCTTATTTTTTGAGTTGGACTTAATTTATCTTTGAAAGGAGTACATCTGCTCTTTGATTTCTAATCATCCATCACTAACTTCTCTTGTTTGGTCAGGATTGAAATTGGTTGGCTGCCTTGTTGTATGTACAATCATTGAACTTCTTTCCATGTGGAATCTGACAAGAATAGAGGTGAAGTTGTGCAATTTGTTGTCTCCTGAGGCTCCTCCATTGTCACTTGCATCTTATAACTGGTGTCTTGTAAGTTCACCTCTACTTTTCTCCTGAAGTCAACCGTTTTCTTATCCTTAATTTTAGACCTACCAACCTTTATTTTATTCAGATAATAGTACTATCTTTTTAGCCCATAATACTGTATTGTAAGATAGCACATGACGTGTTAATATTTCTCAATAATGTTTTCCATCTCACTTTAAAATTGTGTTGATGTCATGAACTTCAAAAATGGGATAAATGTCTCTTGCCTTGTCCAAGTTTTGGGCATGCAACCTTCACTTAAATGCATTTAGAAAAATTGATACAGGAATTGAAGTCAGTAGAAGTACAACAACCAGGCTTGTCTCAGTAGTCGACACATGCTGAGATAATGATATATTATTCGCTGCTGATATTGTTCTTGATTTTTATTTGAGCAGGTATTTGTTGCGATATTGGTTGATAATTTTTTGTACCCCATATCAGCAGTACGTTCACATTTTTCTCAGTCTATCAATTGGTCTGGCATCCGATATCATTTGAAGAATGGGAAAATAACCAAGGTATGTTTATTTTGAGGCCATTTAGTTAGTCTTAGAATTTACCACATTTGGTGAATTTGTTCATTTGTGTGAAGCATCACTTATGTGCATGGAAGTGTTCCTACCCTCTCTTACTCCGGGGCTCAATAAGTGGAGAAAACTAAATAAATACACTTCATAAATACCAGTCCACGACTGTGTTTCTGCTTCTCTCATTCACTTATTTTTGTCATAACACTAAACATGTTGCAAAATTGTAATCACGGATCTTACTCTGGCTTCAAATGATCAATTCTTTCTAGTAATATATGAATATTCGTATTTTCTAAAATGAAAAACTGTAGAAGCATTTGAATAAAGAACTTTTGAAACATTGATTATGAGGAATGCTGGAGAAGGGCATAATCATAGTGAAAACTGCCATCTCGGAGAGACTTGCAGAAAATTTTGTGGAAATTTCAAATACTGAAAATACAGAAAGACCCTTCAAATCAAAATTCGGTCAAAAATTTCATCAGCATATATAACATGCACATTTGTTGTTTATTCTGCAGATTGAGAGAAACAAAGAGAAGGGTCCTAAGTTCACAGATTTGGGAGGAAAGCATTTATATGGTAAAAAAGGAGCTCAAAACAGTGCTTCTTTTCTTTCATCTTTGTCCAGAAGTTTGGCTCATTGGAGGCAACCCAAGAAATATGATGTATAGACACAAAATGGGGGCTTTTAGTTACTGCAGCTTGTGATTCTTTTGTCTTTCATGGTTTCTATTTATAGTGAAACGACTCCAGGAGGAAAATTTCCCGGAATTAAGCAATCATATTACCTGGTATATTTGAAGTGAAAGACCCATCATTGTTGAATTTTAGTGGTAGGATTTTGGCAATTTTTTCAATTATTGATTCTTGAGATTGGATTGGTATATCCCTTTATGGGCTTGAGTAATAGTAGTGATATCATTATGTAACTTTATGACATTATTTGTACTCAACAATACTACAGCTGTTGAATAGCTTATCAAAAGATGTATTTTTATTTGTGAGTTTATTGTAATTCTGTATATTTCGTATTGCAAATATTAGAATTCAATTTATTATAACTTAGCACTTGTGTCCTTGGCAGAATTTGAGTTCTCTTCAGAATATTAAAACATGTCCTACTGTAGCTAGCTTTTAAGTAAGATGATTTCGAGTCTTAGAGGTCAAGCATCATTTATTTATCATCAGACTTTTGATAAAAAATTTAACATATAAATAAATGTGTCCAATCTCCAACGAACTCAGCTTTTAGATGAGATTAAACGAACTGAAATGAAAAATGTATTCTCTACTGGTTCTTCAAAGTATGCCAATAAATCCCCAAGATATACAAACTTCTTAGAATTCATACAAGTAAATGAAATTCTTAGAATTCATACAAGTAAATGAAATCAATTCACTTTTTTAGATCTCCAATGTAGAAGTCCTCAATCATGTCGAACACTCGGGTAGCATGCTGTGGCCTGTCTCAACAGATGTACAGTCGAATGTTAGCTAGATTAAACCAGGCTAGGCAAGAGAACATTAACAATTGAAACTTTATTAGGCAATGCCAAATTTGAATATGATTTTAAGAGTTATATATACGAAGCAGTCACTAAACTTGCAGCGAAATTTCATGTTTGACTGTTAACTTCATTTTGTTTCTTGTTGCATTCAACTTAAACATAGCTAAAATTTAATTTATGAACCAATGAAGTTTAGTGACCAATATGAAATTTCGCTAAAAGTTTGGTCACCACCACATTTTTAGCCCATGATTAGAAACATGAAACTGAAAGGTATGAAGCCATAAAATGATTCTTATGGCCTGTAGGATTGGGAATTGTTTGACGTCTTTCTCTGAGGAAGAGGCGAAACAGAACCAAGGAAATCGGATTCAATACCAAGACCTACCCGTAGAAACCTTCAGTTGAATCATCACCAGCATGTGCTAGGATGGCGTCACCACCAGGGTGTTCTTCGACGTAAGAGGTAACATCATAAACCTATGGTTGTTTTGAAGTAGGAAAAAAAGGACCATGTAGTTAGAAAGTTGACAAAATGGCAATCACAAAGGTCAATTCTTATACTATATCATGTATTTGGTTATTTAAGTAAAAGTATTGCTATAATGTGGAACGTAAAAAGACATTGTCTTTAATGATGAGACAACAGTCAGTCATCTTGTTATGGGATGAAACTTCAGCTTTGGTGTATGCTTTTGCTGCCTAATTAAAAAAAAAAACTGAGACACTAATCAGTAGAAAATGAACAAGTAGCATACAACAATTCTTGTTCAGTCTAGCTAATGGCAAAGAACACAAGACAACCCTCCTGCTCTGTTTGGATATAAAAGATCCATGTAAAAGACTGTGTTTACACGCAGGCCTAACAGTTGTGAATCCTAATTTTGAAAGGCCAACTCCAAATGGTTTTCATTGTGTAAACACCAATCAATTAGTGCATATATGGTACACATAACTAGATCATACTACAATATACAAAATTTAACTTCTTTTTCTTATTTAATACTGATGATAGTATCGCAAAATATAGAAAGGGAAAAACATTCTTCCATAGGTAATGTTGTCTCTAGATGATAGAATCAGAAAGCAAATATAAAGGGTCAAGTTTACACCCCCTCTCATCTATTCTTGCTAGTTCCATATCTATAATGATTGCGACCTCCTAACCTCCATCCTCCTCCTTTAATGGAGTCTAAAAATACACTGAGGATGTGTTGATAATTTGCCTATAAAAAAAGTCACAAATAATAGTTTGGAATTTCCTCAGTCCTGCGTAATAAACCACTTGCAATAATTTGTACGGATGTTTAGGCCATGTCGTATAATATTACATGACAACTCTTGCTATGTTGCTTTTATAGATTATTTACATAGTACACATGGTTTTACTCTATCAAACAAAAATCTGAGGTAGCAAATGTCTCTGAATGAAAGAGAATTTCTAACTAAAATTAAAACTATATAATCTTTTGGTGGAGTGAATGCCAAAGTCTCAGTGATGTTTTACTAAAATTTAGGATTCAATATCTTAAATCACCTCATACACTTCCAAACATGATTCCGTCGAAAGAAAACATTGTCATATAATTTAAACAGGGGCTCACAGTCACTCTTGTACACCAAGTTTCTGTGCCTCTAAAATTTTGTAGACATTTGTCTTTCAAACGATAACGTATTTTATTAAGCGCATGATAACATCCCCACTTTTGGTTTGACAGCCCATATCATAGACTCTTACAAAAATAACCAAACCTGACAAAATTCATAGTCTTTGGACACTTACGGTATCTGTGACCATGGCCATACAATTCTCATAAACTTGATCCACGTTCTCGACCCTGTATATATCTCAGTTATTCCCTTGTTTGCGATGCATATCATGTTATAATCCAGAGTTACCAAAAATCTTTACCTCTCAACATGTAGTATTCAAAGAAAATGAGTTACCATTTCTCAAGCTTAATTTCACTATCCCACATGTCACCACTAATTCGTATAAAAAAATGGCTCGATGTTTTCTCCTTGATTACAATCTCTACTAAATTCAAAATATACCTCATGAATCACCACTCACCTCAATAACTCTACTAATCTGTCGCCCATTTAGAAATTCTTCCCCACATGATACGTCTAATACGTCTAGGTAGATGGCAAGGTTGGTGGGCAAGGAAAATGAAGTCCTTTTGAAAGCTGTAGCTCAAGCTATCCCTATACGTATATGCAATGAGTGTTTTAGATAATGTCTAACCCACCTTATGAAACAAGTAGTGAAAATTTGCAATACTCAACTTGGAAAAGTCTGCTGCAACATCTCATGAATATTTTAAGGTGGTTATACCAATTTCTGGGTTATAAGTAACTAAAAATGAACCAAACTAAATTGCCTTGAATGTAAACCTGCCATGTAGGCTTTCTTCTCAAATAATTATAAGCGATTACTATAAAACATTTTTCTTCAATCCCTGAAGAATTTGACATATTTCATGGAATGTGAAATAATTTTTGACAAGTAATCCTACATTTCTGGCTTATAATTCATGTAGACATATAAAACACTGATTTAAATCCTGTAGTTATATCTGAAAATCATTAGAATCTTTATAAACTAAAAAGCACCTTTGTAGTGACATTAGACTTCCCCTTTTCACCAAGATCTGCATTCTAAACAATTCAGTTATTAAAATCAATTGCATTTCAACAAATTCACGGATTCAGAATCACAAATCAAAAGAGAAAACTCGGTAAGAAAACTAACCAGTCTTGCGTAGGCGAGGGATTAAAATAAACAGACCCAATACACCCAGCAACAATGTGAATATGAGTACATCCATATTTCACTCTTTAGCTTTATCTACTCAGACATTCGAAAAAAAAATAATAAATCTTGGTTAAGAAAGTAAAATCTAGCAATCCAAATAACATAATCAATACACACACAGCAAGATGAAGCCGCATAAGTGAATCGGATCGCGAGAGTGAAACCATTTCATCAAAATATAATCAAATGCGTTCAGTGAGTGAGCTTGAGTTCGTATGCGTGAAAACAGAGAAAGAGAGAAGGAATTGAAGTGGACTGACCTCAGGTAAATAAAGGTAAAAGATTTGCGTTTTTGCTGAATCTTGATTTTCCGGCGATACTTTTTGAATTGAATTTGAGATGTTTGGGTCGTGTACTAAGCTGTACACGTGAAATAGAATAGAGATAAATCTATAATCTAGAGGCTGTATGTACCGTGGGTTGGCAACCCTCCCCCTACTGCCCCCTCACAATAGGCCCCTAGGGGCCTATTGTATTAAATATGACATTATGTAAAATTATTTTTTGAACGATTATAATNTCTATTATGTTTGCCGAATTTTCGTTCTTCCAAAGCAAATTTTTTTTAAATTCTTCTAACCACATATTCTATATAAAAGTGAAAGGTTGAGATCGTCAAGAAATCTCTTCACTAAAATAGTGACTATTCATTGTAATTCACTAAAATGGTGGTTCGTTTCATCTATAATATGTTAAATATCACGTCAAGTGAGAATCATTTTTTGGATGATTATAACCCTACTACAATTCAATTATTTCAATAATAGCTTATTTTTCGTTTTTCAACATATATTTAAATTACAAACTAATAAATACTATAATTAATTCTCTATTAATTAACATTCACATTCATTTAATTAATATTAATTAGAATTTCACATTCACATTCACGTTCATATAATTAATTCCAATATTTTAAAAATCGATCGACCATCAACCCGAAAAAAAAAGGTCACGTGTCAAAATGTTGAACCAGGGTCGAATTGGGATCGAACTGTGGTTTAGACCATTATAGCCCTATACTTATGTGTCCTATTACAATTCAATTATTTATTTACATGCATGTATAATATTAATTAACATTATTTATACTTCATAAATTTTGGGGGCTATTCCATGAACACTTTATATATTTTGGATGTTATTCAATTATTCTAGGAACAAATAAATTATTTAAATTCATGTAATCCAATTCTTACTAAAACATTTACGTAAATGCATGTGTGCACAGTGATAATTATTATTGAATGCATTTACCTAAATAAGTACATGTACGCTGCACAATTTATGTAACCAAAGTCACGTACACACCCTCTGCTATATATATATATATATATTGAAAAAATCCATTTGTACAATGATTAGTGGGTTACAACACTTACAACACACTCACATTAGGTGTAAGTGTTGTAACCCACTAATCATTGTACACATAGCATTGTTGATAGAAATTATTCTTTTTAATTATTTATTCACATGCATGTATAATTATAATTTACATTTATTTATATTTTGTAGATTTATTCACAAGCATGTATAATAATAATTAAAATTTATTTATATTTCATAAATTTTGGGGGCTATTGCATGTACACTTTATATATTTTAGGTGCTATTCAATTATTTTAAAAGCAAAAAAATTATTTAAATTCATGTAATCCAATTCTTACTAAAACATTTATGTAAATGCATGCATGCACAATGATAATTATATATTGAATACATTTACCTAAATAAATGCATGCATGCACAATTTATGTAACCAAAGTCACGTACACATTATCTGCTAAATGTATAGAAATTATTCTATTTTTACATTCATTGCTTTAAATGAATTAAATTTCATGTTCATGAATTTATTTGATTGTTCTTATGATAGGTTTGTAATTTTATTTTATTTATTTTTTTAAATTTGGAGTTTTTTAGTTGAATTGATAATTCCACGTGTCACAAGTTTAATTCAATTATACTGCATATAAACCTGGTCTTTCAGATTTTCTATCTCTCTTTGATATTGTGGGGAAAAGAAAGTAAACATGAATATAAATTTCGAAATCTAATAATGTAAATTTCAAGTGTGAGTTATTACATTATCTTTCTCAGGTCAATAAGATTTAAGGTTCTTATGTTTTCATGACATTGATAGTACTCTCATGAATTTTAAAGTTATTTGTATTTGGTCTCTAAATGGGGGATCAAACTTCAATGCAGCATATTTCAAATCAAGAATGTTAGTCTCTTAATTTGTTTTGTTTACATGCGGGGATAAATGAATCAATTGGGATAAAAAATTGAAATCTTTTGTCCAATTTAGCTGCTCGCTATGATTCATTGTCTATTCACTAATCCACTTTTTGCATACTGATGCTCTCTATGAACTTTTGAGCTTCGAATATTGCTTTATGCTATAAGCATCTTTCAATTCTGGATTGTGAATTGCATGTTGAATTTTAAACTACTTCTGTCTAATATGATTCTTGGATGACTTGTGATAGTTTTATCATATTTCCATTTTCTAGGCTTTTAATAATGCTTCAGTCCCTCCTACAGACCAAGCAACTTTCCCCTATATTTGCTGTAAACAAATTTTTACAGGCAAGTGTAGTTGTATACGAAAGTTATTTTGGTTTATTCCACACTGAATATATGTAAATTTCATGAACTGGCCAATTTTTTCTTTATCTTGCAGACTGTTGCATTTGATCTAGTTGGCACAATTGTGCACGAGATTGATCAGAATCCATACCAAAGCACGTTCTACATTGGAATAATTGAAGTTACTCAGGCAGGTGGCCTACTCAGTGTTAAGTCTGTTTTCCTGATCTGCCATGGAATTGTCCTTCTTGGTTTTCTTGGATTTTGGATACGTGGCCAGATAAAGAATTTCTCAAAGGTGGGCGGCATATTCCTGTGCTTATATATTATTCTTTTCAAGCAAGAAAATAGAATGCGAAAAGAAAATTAGTGTGCTAATGCTTATGTTTGCTTAGTTTGTCATTTATATAATAATAATAAATTATCTTGATAGNCTACAATTATTTTTTATCTTGCATTTCTATTTGGTTGAACTTATTAATGATTATTTTTTTTTCAAAGTTCTTTAATATATTTGATCTGTAAATGCAGCTATTTTAACCTATGTTATTTAGATTGCTAATGTGTATCTTTATCTAATATCAAACTTCAATCCCTAGGTCATGCACTAACAGAATAAGAATTTAAAATTATACATAATATGCATGCATGCATGTATGTATAGAATTAGGGAGGTAGAGTGTGGTGGAGTGAGAGGTACATGCTTGTAAAAATGAATGTCTTATAAGATCACGTCTTTCTGTCCTACTTAGTAATGGAAAAAAATTTCATCCTGCCCCGTCCCGAATGGGGAGAAAAAAACCCGCTTCGACGGGGTTGGCAGGGCAGGGATCGCCGCCCTGTCTCGGGTCTCGAGGCCCGCCTCGTGAAGAATAAAAAAAATTAATTAATTTTGGACATCGTTGTTTCAAGTGCTTGTTTTGGATATAGATGTAGTTAGTTTGAGCATTATTTGCTTTGGATCTTAATATTTTTAATTTGTATTTTAATTGGAAATTTTTGAATTTTTTTACTTAATATTTAATTATTTGAATGAATTTCTACGCATATTAGTGTATATGTTGGTTGTTTATAGGATAAATCCAAACTTTGGAGATGTATGATGCAAAAGAAAGTTATTTGGAGTGGCCAAAAGATGCGAAATGAGGAATCTATCTACGGAGCATGTGAGGAAGTTAAAGCATAAAGTTCTCTACAAAAACATCCATAAGGCAAATTATATACCATTGGAAAGATGATTAAATTTGAAGTTCAATGCAAAAAATAAAAATAAAAATAAATTGAAATTTGAATTTGTAGATCAAAAGTTATGCGAGTTTGAAGCCGTTGAACATTTACTATACCTAAATGTACCACAAGTGTACGGTATCAAGTTTTTAATATAATTGTAGAGCTAGGATGTTGAACTCACAGAGATTGAATATAAATATGTTACTAGTATATTGGATTAGCTTTTACCTTATCTAGACAATCGAATTTATGTTATCAATATTTTACCTAAAATTATGTGATTTTTGTGATGAATTCAACTAATTGCAAGTTTGAAGGATTTGATCAATAGGAGAAAACCTAGTGTTTTGATTTCACCAAATTTCTCAAATATCTAGTTATCTCTTATTAATTTTTTCAAGTTTATAAGAAAGAACCCTAACATAATTTTATTCCCTCTTCCAAGTGCCGAGTAAAAGTTATACCTATAATTCAATTCTAATATCTCTATTTTGAATCAAAAGTCTAGAAATTATCAAGTTATTGGTTCCTATGTGGGACGGTTTCAAAGGAATTATACTTTCTCTCAAAACTTATAATTTCCTAAGTTGTGTTATTCTAAGATCACATCTAAGTTTTCCTCTCTCTCGAGTGTCGAAACTTAAACAATTAAGTCATTCAATTAGTGTGGCCAATTAATTGAAACCATGGAGAATAAAGAACACAAATAAGCAAAATGAAAAAATCTTTATGAAATAACTAATTAAAATAAAAAAATATTTTGAGTTTTGGTTACATCAAGCCCTAGATAGGATTTTTAGTTCATGACTATAGAAAGAGACATAATCAAATTCATAATAAAAAACATGTAGAGAAGAAGAAAGATAAAACTATTTTGGTGGTTGAATCAATCCTCTTTTTGATGTTCTTCTTGCTTTCTTGGTTCTTGGCCTATTGAATTCTCCATGAAATTGGTCTTTAAGATTGTATTTATATCATCATGAAGTCCTTGAAAGAATTGGAGTCGAATTGGGTCTTAAAAGAAACCCCAAAGTTTTAAAACTCCTCCCGTTGCTGGGTGGCACCCCAACGCTATGAATCTTTTTCTGCTTCTGGGGCACCACTACATGACGTCGAGGCGCCCATGTTCTGGTTTTTCCCCCATAATATAGCTCTACTGCTGCACTTGAATTTGTCAAAACTGGGCACTAGGCGCCCAATTTGTGGTGCTGCAACACCATTTCTCCTCCTGTTTTCTTCGCCGTCGGCATCGAGGCGCCTAGTGATGGAGTTGATTGCATCCTTTGATTTTTACCTCTTTTTTCTTCTTCAACTTATCTTTTTTCACCCCTCCTTTACATGATTTCCACATCACTCTTTTCTTCGACTTTTGCACCTTTACACCACTTCACCTAACTTATAAAATAACATCGAAATACACATCAAATCATTCTAAAAACTCTTAAGGTCTAACAAAACTATCAATTTAAGTAGCATAAATATGAAGGGTTAAACGCACCCGTTAAACACTTCAAACTTAATACTTTGCTAATCCTCGAGCAAACACAAAACAAAAAAGAATGATCTAATTAACATACAAACAAAATTAACAAACAAACTCACCTAAAATAAGTTTAGTTAGACAATTTGCCTTCATGGCTCAGAATTGAAAACATGATATCAAATTTATGAACTACTTCAAAGTTATAATGCAAAAGTCAAATTCTTAAATGTCCAATGCAAAACTGGTTTGTGTGTGTGTGAATAATTAAGTGCAATGCTATGCATTCACAAGTTGGTTCAATTCTCGACCTTAAAAGTCAAATTCTTAAATATCCAATGCAAAACATGTTTTGTTTTTATTCTCTTCCCGAGGTGTATACTAAAGTTTATTTCCAATTACCAATTTCTTTCACCACTCAAATTTGGGTTAGTATAACCAACAATGTGAACAATTTATACATATGCTGATTCTCCCAAATTATGAGTACTTGACAATCAAGCTTTTATTATGATTCAAACTAACTAGTTATCTAAGCCTACATGATTATTTCACAATTGCACAATTACTTGCTTATATTGATATTTTCTTTTTAGCTCAAGATTAACCTCATCCTTTTTTTTTTCTCTTCTTGACCCTTGTAACAATCGCTTAGTCGGTATCAAAGGGTACTGTATTTCAAGATACCTCTAAGGACTTACTAACTTGAGTCAAAAGGTCGGACGTGATATATAGAATCAACAAATGCAATGTTCTTTTTCTTTACAAGAAAAGCAAAAATAGAAAGTTAGATCCCTAACATACGGTCATCACTTAGTTCACACTTAAAAGTTAAAGACATTCCAAACCAATATTTTTTTTTCAACATGCATGAAATCACCACAAGCCTAAATCATATCTTTCACCGGCTCGAACACCCCAAATTATGCTATAAAAAGTTACAGATGTAGTGAAATAAAAGTTATGGGATTGAGTATCTAAGTTCTCTATTTACCTATAACAACATATTCATATACAATGTTACAATCAATTCACGTACATAAGTGTGTTTCACATAAATAAGCAAAAATTTAACCCAAAACACCCAACTTATCCACAATTCATAAACATGTTCTCAATTATATATAGAAACGTTGTAGGCTATCAAACTCGTACAAGCATGCAATTTTTTTTTACACTCACACAAAATAAAAATAACTAACCAATTAGACAATTAATGTTTCATCCCCTAAACTTAAACTAAATGTTATCCCCAATGAGAAATTAAAGAAAAAGAAGGACTTTCCTGAGTGAGAGTATAAGTTGTTTCAATTGTTATCAACGTCATGGTGATGTGATGGTGGAATGATGGATGTTGAATGTAGCTTCTAGCTTCTCTCCCAAACTTGAGATTTAACCTACAAGAAAAGCAAACTCATTAAGAAACTACTAATAAAATTATAAACTAAATCTAAAAAAAAAATATAGAGATAAAGAGTTTGGCTTACCTCCCGAGAAACATTTTTTTAATGTCATTTGCTTGACATTGTCGGAGTGCCTTAGGTTGGATCTTCAAGAGGCACTTCTCCCTTGTTTTGAAACTTTTTCCTTGGTTTTTATGCCAAGTCCTTTTTCGTTCTTTGTAAACTTTAGCATTTTCCCATATATCATGCTGGAACCCCATTTTATCACGTTGTACAAGTGTTAGCTTCTTTCGAACCACAACTTAGATTCCTTGCATTAGAATCTTCCACCAAAAGAGCATGGCCAAGAGGGTTAAGAGGCAGCTTCCACTCTAATATAGTACTCAGAACCTCTTTTGATTTAACTATGTTGGGAGGTTTCAAAGGCTCTTCTCTATAATTCTTCTTTTCTTCAAGTGGATAAACTTCATGAGCCAAGAGAAAGTCGACCACTTCCTTGCTTCGCGTGTAGCTTCCTTCCTTTAGCATATTTATCACTTCTTGATGCACTAGTTGCAATGTATTGCTCTAAGGGGTCATAGATCATCTCTTTGGCATTTTCTTCCCACCACTGCATCAATCGTTTAGACCATATAGCAAGTGTTGACTTTTTATGAATACCTCTTCGCTTGACAAATGTTGAACATGACTTGCTCTTCATTAATGCCCATTGTCAATTTTCCTTCCGGACATCAATCAGAGCTCTCCGATTGTCATGAAAGGTCAACCA
This sequence comes from Fraxinus quadrangulata, assembly GCA_903798255.1. Classification (NCBI taxonomy): domain Eukaryota; kingdom Viridiplantae; phylum Streptophyta; class Magnoliopsida; order Lamiales; family Oleaceae; genus Fraxinus; species Fraxinus quadrangulata. Next base: position 107,136 of record CAIGRB010139990.1, on the reverse strand, counting down.
TGAATTAATGGTAATTCTTGATCTTCTTCCATGTCCAAAACCACAAAGTCCACCAGAAAGATAAATTTGTCTACCTTCACCAATACATCTTCAATGATACCACTTAAGTATGTAATGGATCTATCAGCTACATGCAAATTGATGGTGGTTGATTTCACTTCTCCAATACTTAACTTCTTGAATATAGATAGGGGCATCAAATTAATGTTGGCCCCAAGGTCACACAATGTCTTATCAAAAGTAGAAGTGCCAATTATACAAGGAATAATGAAGCTACCCAGATCTTTTAGTTTCTGAAAGAGATTCTTCTCGAAAATGGCACTACATTCTTCTATTAATTTCATCGTCTCAGACTCCTTTAGCTTATTTTTCTTTGACATCACTTCCTCGAAGAATTTGAAATAAATTAGCATTTATGCCAAAGCATTTACAAATTGAATGTTGATGTGAATTTTCTTAAAGATGTCTAGGAATTTTGCAAACCGTTCATCAAACTTCTTTTTCAAGAATCTCTGCAAATTTGGAAGTTGTGGTTTCAAGATTGGTGGATTGTCTGGGAATGAGATTGAGTTAGGCTTATGGCCTTCTTTGTTACCTTTGCCTTAGTCTTTTGATCTTCAACCAGCTTTTCTTCAACAAGATTCAAATTAGGTGCAGACTCAACAACCTCTTTAGGCTTGCCTTTTTCAACTTCTTTACCATTTCTCAATGTGATGGTGTTGCAATGTTCCATTGGATTTACCTCGGTATCACTGGAAAACTTTCCTTTTTGTTGAGAATTTATTACAGTTGTGAGCTGACCAATTTGTACTTCAAGATTTTTCAATGTGGCCTCTATGTTGGTCACAGGAGTCTCAATGTTGTCTAGTAGTAACTCATCCTTGTTGAACCTAGCCCTTGTTTTTTAAATAAGGTCTCTAAGATATCATTCGGTGATGGCTTTCCTTCAGAAGCTTGATTATTGAGCCAATGAAGAGGCTACAACACATTCCCATTGTTACCATAAGAGATGTTCCCATGATTTCGTAGTCCTGGATGGTAATGATTTGCTGAGAAGTATCCTTTCTGAGTGAAGTTCCTATTGTTCACATATTGGACTTGCTCATTCTCCATCTTAGTTTCCTGGTGTGATTTAGAAGCAGCCATAACCGAATCTGTTTTCTACTAAGTCCTCTGTAAAGTTAATGTAGCTATTTGGGTTGTGAGTAATGGCGTCTGAGCTGCAAGGACTGTAATAGAGTTCAATTTATAAAGACCAGCAATTTTCTTTGCACTTGAACGCTCACTTGGCCATTGATAGTTGTTGGTGGTTATTTAATCCAGTAGTTACTAAGAAACCTTTTCAGTCTGAGGCATCAATGTACCACCCGTTGCAGCATCAACTACTATATGTGTTTGACCACTCAACCTGTTGTAGAAGATCCCTATCTACATCCATTATGATAACCATGCTGAGGGAATCTTCTATAGATCTTTGAATCTCTCTTGTACCTCATAGAATGGCTCGAAGTCTGCATATCTGAACTGGCCAATCTCACTCCGCAATTGAGCGACTTGGAAGGGGGAATAATTTAGTGAGAAATTTCTAAGCCAACCTCTCCCAAATAGTGATGGATCCATATTGTAATGATTGAAACCATGCATTAGCTTTATCCCTCCAGGAGAAGGAAAATAGCTGGAGTTTGATTGCCTCTTTAGTAACGTCGTTCATCTTCACTATATCACAATTTCTAGAAAGGAAGCCAGATAAACATTAGGATAATCTTGTAGCGATCTCTCAAACTAATTTTGTTGCACCATGTGATCAACCCGACTTCAGTTAGAAATTATTTGCAACTATTGCCTGGCGTGTAATACTGGAGTAGTTGTCATGACAACTAGTCTGACATAATTCCTTATAGCCCGTTGTTGATTATTTTGATTTACTACTTATTCTGCTTGTTTTACCATTGTTTCGAGTTCGTTTCTTTTGATACATCTTAAAAATGGAAAAGTTTTTTCGATTTCAGGGTCGACTGGTAGTAGTCCTAACGCTCATCGAACTTTGCATGAACTTGAGACAAGAAATAAGAAAATATTTAAAAGTAAAGAAATCTAAATTAAAATGAAAGCTAGTTAGTATTAATATTAATAAAAATTAAATATATCAATCCCCAACAACGACGCCAAAAACTTGTTACGCGTTTACTATATCATAAATATAACTCAAGTGTACGTTGTCAAGTTTTGTAATATAAATGTGGAGTTAGGATGTCGAATTTACAAGGACTAAATATAAAATTATTACTAAGTACTATAATGGATTAGCTTCTTTATTATCTAGACAACCGAATATATGTTATCAATGTTTTCCCTAAAACTACGTGATTTTTGTGACAAACTCAACTAACTGTATGGAAGTCTAAAGGATTTAATCAATAGAAGAAAGACTAGGGTTTTGATTTCAATTACCTCTAATTCGTTTTCCCAAGTTTATAAACAAGAACCGTAATATAATCCTACTCCCTCTCTTGAGTGTCAAGTAAAAGTTATTCTCATAATTTAATTCCAATATCTCTATTCTGAATTAAAAGTATAGGAATTATGAAGTTCTTCATTCTTATGCAGGACAGCTCCAAAGGAATTATACATTCTCTCGAAACCCATAATTTCCTAAATTGTATTATTCTAAGATCACACCTAAGTTTCCCTCTCTTGAGTGCCAAAACTTTAACAATCAAATCGTTCAATTAGTGGTCAATTAATTGAAAGCATGGAGAATAAACAACACAAATAAACTAAATGGAAAAATCTCTATGAAATAACTAATTAAAATCAAAATATAATCTCAAGTTTTGGTCACATCAAACCCTAGATAGGATGTTTAGTTCATGACTATAGAAAGAGACATAATTAAATTCATAATCAAAAACATGTAAAGAGGAAGAAAGATAAAACTATTTTGGTCGTTGAATCGATCATCTTCTTGATGTTCTTCTTGTTATCTTGATGATTTCTTTTTTTCTTGCCCCGTTGAATTCTCTCATTAAAATTGATCTTTAGTGTTGTATTTATATCATCAAGAATTCCTTGGAAGAATTGGAGTCGGATTGGGTATTAAAGAAACCCAAAAATTTAGAACTTATCCCACCCCGGACGGCACCCCGACGCTAGCTTTTCAGCACCTGGTGCCGCGATCTAATTTTCTTCTGCTTCCAAGGCGTTGCAACGCCACTAACATGGTGTCAGGGTGCCCATGTTCTGGTTTTTCCTCCCGTAATATGGCGTTGCGACGCCGCTGCTGCACTTGTATTTGCTGCACTTGTATTAGCATTTATACTAAATTATCTTGGTTAAGTATTAACTTTGTCTTTTATTTTTGTGATCGAAATATGATATGCTAAACCTTTTGTGGCTAGGATTTTTATGAGATATTATTAACTCTTGATTAATTAATTAATTAATTAATTAATTAATTGCTCATTTTTGTTTAATTATTACTTTCCAATTTGACTGTTTGTTCTCTTATTCTGTTTTGATGCTTGATTACCTTAAAATTTATTTTAAATTATCTTTATTGATATTCTAACTTTGTGTTAACGTTTTTATCTATTCACATTATTCGTGTTGGATCTTACGTAGAAATTGAATTTATCTATCTCAAATGAGAAAATTAACTCATAAGGAATAGCAATTTTCAACATAAAATAGTAATTGATTATAAAACAGGTAATTGGGGACATAAAGTAAGTTTATAATGGTGGATTCGAAATTTTGGTGCCTTTTGTGATTTGATTAATTTAAAGAATTTGCTTTCTTATTTTTAAATTGTTATGGACACTCTTATCAAGTTTAAATTGTGATTAATTCCAAAACTTAAGTACGAATTCATTCAATTTATAATTATATATCAAATTTATAAGCACAAATAAGTGTGTAAAATATACTTATCAATATCACTCACATACGCATACACTTTGCCCTTGTCACTTATTTCATTAGTTTTTATCAAAATTTATTAAAAATTTTATTTTAATATCTACCAAACATGGGCTAAATACTTCAATTTATCCGAATTAGCACAATTCTAAAAAGCTTTACAGTCTCAAATCTTAACGCGAGAAACATTAGAATATTTTGTATCCATGTCTCATATGGAATTTTATCAAACGAATTGGATAGGACATGGCTTAGTGTGTAGCACATAGTGTTCGATGCATAGCTCCAAAACAATTTTTGAGAATTATGCATAGCTTCATCATTGATCGCATCATTTGAAATTTCTCCATCCAAATAGACATTGTGTCCTGGTGTATGTGGTAGAGTTCCATGTGAGATAATCATGTTCTCTTGACACAATTTCGAAATCACCACTTAAAAACATTCTCCAATTTAATCAGTTTTAAGTTCCCATTTTGGTCTTCTAGTTCATTTATGAATTATGTTAACTTTCCAAAAACTTGAGATTTTGAACATCATCATCAAGCTAAAATTGGTCTGAATGTAACATAGTAGATCATTAATTTTCTCCTTTTCTAGTAAAAGGCGACTCGATCAATTTACCTCATACGTAAGATTTGCATAACTTATACAATTCATAATCAAATAAGTTATTCATCATTGTATAACTTAGATATGCACGTCTTATTCACATGACCTATTTTATAATGTCATAAATAAATGTGATTTTTTTTTTAATGCCTCAACAAGGTTTAGAATTCAAATCCTTTGTTATCGATTCCATTTCTATAGTATTGCATTGAAAATATGAATAACAATTAGTCTTATTTTTAGTGGATAAAACTTTTATGTCCAAATATGAGAAAGAAATGTCGTTTTTCGCAAGAACTGAAAGATACCAACAACCAATCTAATTCTTAAACTAAATAAGAAGGCAAATGTGAGTGATAATTTACTCCAATTTGTTCTGCAAGTTTTGCCCCGTCTCATACATGTAGGCTTATCACTTTCTTTTGCGCGAAATTAAAAGGTTAGGGGGGGTATTCCACAGAACAAGTAAACGTAGGGGGTATGTGGCAATTATCCTTTTTTTTTTTTTTTTAAAGGAGGTTGAATAATTTTTTTACCTCGAAATATTCGAAATTGGAAATTAAGATCTATTGATTTTCATTATAGGATTGAGATGCTACACACTTCACACAAAAATCCCTACTTGATATTCAGTACTTGTTATAACTTATGGACTGCTTGGGAGTTTCTTTCCACAGATTTTGACATATTTTGGGTGACACCTTTTATAAAGAGTTGAAAAAATTGATGTTTACTAGTTTTTTTGGACGCCACTAGTTCCTCAATTCACCAAATCGACGATTTTCGATCGTTTCGCATATTCTTTTTTTAATTAGTTTACCTTTTATAAAATAGTTATTTCCAACCAACATATATTTTTAAAACTAACTTGTAAATAAAATATATTATTTATAAGTTAAAATCATTTTTGTGAAAAAAATGTTTATTAAGCAAACATACCACTAATAACATAAAAATTTACTTATAAAATATAAAAAAGTTACTTATAAGTAAAAAGTCGTTCGTGTAAAAATTATTTAAAAGTATAAAATTAACTTATAATTATAAAGTATACTTATAAGTAAAAATACTAAAAATTTTAGGTAAATATTTAACTTTATTCAAATTTTAAATCTAAATATTAACTTATATGTAAAAATATTACATTTTAAGTAAAATATCACTTATGAATAAAAAACTTCATACAAAAAGCTATAAACTAAAAATTTCCCATAGAAAATATAAGTAATTTTATTCTTTTAAAAAAATTTCAGAACCAATGAATAATAAACTCTCAAACATGGATTTGATTGTTTAAAAAAATGCTCATAATCGATATCTTAAAACTCCTAAGTAGAACCTTAGAGTGCTACAATTGGGTTTGGCCCTCATTCTTTCAAACTCATTTTTTTACAAATTTTTTTCCTCAACCATACAATTTATGAGACACGACTTTAATCAAATTTTCAACCAATTATACATTTATCAATTTTTATCAAAATCTATTAAATTTTTTTTTTTTTATCTAAAGTAAACAAGAGTTTAAATCGGCGTGCTTTAGTCCACCTTTTAGGAAATCTTTCATTTATTATTTGACATCTCAATGAAGACATTTAGTCCACTCTGGTTTAACTATAAAAAATTGATAAAAATTTAAGCCAACGTTCAATTTTAATCACACATTTCATGAAACCCACAATTTTTAGCAATTTTTCAACAATATCTTTCATCAACTTTTAAATGAAGTTCATTCATTTGAAGATGTTCATGATATTTTGCTAAACTAAACATGAGCTTAAATTGTTGAGCTTAAGCCCTTGGTTGATCTCTATTTTCTAAAATTTAATTTTTTTCAAACTCATTTTCAACAAAAAATTCTCCTAATAAAATAATATTATATATAAATTTATAACTTTTTTCTGCTTTTTAGCCACGTATTTTTCAAAAAAAAAAATTCACTTTTCATAAAATTTATTTCTCAAAAATCTCAATAACATTGGCTAAATATAATTTGATTAAGTTCTACCTTTTAGGGAGTCTGAGAATAATTATTTGTCGTCCGATAAAGCTACATTAACTTTCAATCTCGTCGTAAGCAACTCCATCGCTTTCCAATGTTGTTTGCTATGCACACCTTAAGTTCATGGAATTATCATGTCATAATGAAAGAAATGACCTGGATTCTTATATCCAATGTAACGATAATGATTACTACTTAAAAGATCTTATGTCGTAGTTGTAAGTATTATAAATGCCGATTCAATTGCTTCTTATTGTTCTTGTTGTTCAATCAAAAGACCAATTTGCACATTTGTGAATCGCATACCATTTAACATTAACCACGATTGCTTGAAAAATCGAAGTAAAGAGTAGGCCAATGCAAAACACTCGAAAGTCGAGAAAAGTTCACTAATGCACTTAAATTTTTCTATAGATTCCATGGCCACGAATAATTTTTACCCAATAAGTCAATAATTAAAGCAACGGACACCCATGATTTAAGTGTTATACCATAATTTCAATCAACTTTGGATATAAATACTTTTAATATATAATTGATGGATTTTATGACAAATTTATTATTTAATTAATATTCAATTAAAATAAATAATAGAGTCCGTACATTCAAATTTTGGTAATTTATTAATTACAAGGAATTGTGATTATGAAATACAAATTATAAATAACTAAATCTTAAATCATTCATGGTCGTAAATATTAACTAAATACGAATATAGCTATTACTGATAGACCATCATATGATGTATTTCTTATTCGTGAAGTAAGTAGCTGAACTTACAAACTAAAATATGGTAACAATTAAATAAACATATGAATGTTTTTGTTGTAAAACAAAACATTTGAAACCCGATGAGGAGATTCCACATGGATAAATAAAATGGGGTATTTTATTTTATCAATTTTGATTAAATCAAAATAACAATTTACGTCATTAGGTATTGTGATTGAGAACTTAATGTGTCTCAAACAAAAGGAGAACTATAATAATGAGATTTATCAATTGATTAATTAACAAGTGTTGGACAATTAATTAATTTGATTATTTGTTAATAGACTCAAATTAATTAATTAATTCATGAACCTAATTTAATTAATTAGATTAATTCAATATTGGATCGAGTTAAATTTAAAAGGCAGGCCAATCTCACTTGAATTTATATTAATAAGTTATTAGTGTTTCAGAAAAATAGAACAAAACACAATTCATTATCTTGCTAGCACAAAAAAAAGGAAACTATAATTCTCTCATTCTCATTCCTTGTATGAATTTTTATTGGAGGCTGAACAATGGGTCAGCTGCGGATTGCATATCGTGATTATTCGTATTCCAATATTAGCAAAGGAATTTGTAGAATCTACTAAATGTGAAATTTTTGACGGGAGTTGAAGTCATTTTTATTTTTCTTTGTACATGATTAAGTAAATTCTTAACACGTGATATGGATAATATTACAGCGTAAATCATTAACTTTTCAGAAGATTATTTCAACTTTTTCAAAACCTCGATTTTCATCCACCGAAAGCATCAAGTACCATGACTTATTCAACAAGAATAGAATAAAGTGGCAAAAATGGAATAATCAAACAGCTGTTTCCCTTTCATCTTTGATTCTGCGATGTCTTTACCATTAATTTCTTCACATATTTATATACATTTTCTTCATCAAAACTCACACAGAAATTGAATACTACTCATAAAATGATGAATTGTTGTAGGCCAAATAGACGAAAAAGTTTCTCCCCTCCCAATACTCCCCCTTCATCTGATATTCCATTACCATCTGATGAATATCAAGAAATCCCAGAAAACAAAAATGTAAATCATGAAGTTTTACTGAAGATTCAAGAATGCAAGGTTTATCTAATGGATGGAGGTGAAGCATTTGAGCTTGCTAATGGAGATTTTACGCTTTTTCGACTATCGGATGAATGCATTTCTCTTGCTACTACAATCAAAGTTGGAGATGAACTTCAATGGCCACTCACAAAGGATGAACCTGTGGTGAAACTTGATGCCCTAAACTATCTCTTTTCATTGCCAATGAAAGATGGTAAGCCTTTGAGTTATGGGGTGACTTTTTCTGAGAAGATTGATGGAGAGAGTTTGGGATATTTGGATTCTTTTCTTAAAGAGCATTCATTGTTCTTAACTGGTTCTTCTTCATCAAGAAGAAAGGAGGAGCTTAATTGGAAGGAGTTCGCGCCGACAGTTGATAATTATAACAGTGTTTTGGCTAAGGCAATTGCAGGAGGGACTGGTAAGATTGTTAAAGGAATTTTCACATGCAGCAATGCTTACACAAACATGGTAAGTTCTAACAATAGTGTGTTAGGTGCATACTACAGATGAATATGTTAAAACAATCTCGTCTAAAAGCTTAGGCTGCTACAAATTCATTTATTGACTGTATGGTTAAATTGTTCACGTAAATGAGATTAAGCTAAAGATTTATCTGTGATTAAGTTATATGCCACAAAATGGATAAGCAGGTGCAAAAGGGAGGGGAAACAATTTTGATTCGAGCAGTGGAGGACAAAAACTGGAAATCAACAAGTGCGAGTAAATACAATAACAATGGTACTTCGAAGAATGGAGCTGTCTACAAAAGCTTTAAACGGTATATCTCCTTGCATAATTATCTTTGCTAACGAAAAAAGAAGTTAAAATCTTGTCTATTATATCGTCTAGACGTGCATTATAGTATTGACGAGAGAACAATTTCAAGTATGTTCGGTAAGGCTTTTTGTAGATTATAAGTTGTGGGACCCATGGAATGTATGGATAAAAGATGTAGGTCCTAGGAAATGTGTAAATAAAAATGATGTTTGAGTAGTTTGTAAACTTGAAAAAGGTTTCCCAAACATAATCGGCAAGTAAATGATTCATACATGTTTAAGCAATTAATTTTAACATTATAGTGTGAGGAAGCTGTCGAAGATGACGGAAAAGATGAGCAAAGCTATGCTTGACGTCGTTGGCGTGGCAACCGGATCAGTAATGGCACCCGTGGTTCGGTCTCAAGCCGGAAAGGCATTTCTCGCCATGGTTCCAGGAGAGGTTATTTTAGCTTCACTTGATGCAGTCGGTAAGCTATTTTAACTTTTCAGTATAATCCCTTTTCAAATTTTAACATGTGTATACTCTTAAATAAATATTTTCTGTTGAAAATAAAAAGGAAATTGCTTAAGTTCTTGATCTTCCAATTACAGACAAAATAATAGATGCAGCAGAAGCTGCTGAGAAGCAAACTATGACTACATCCTCTAGTGCAGTTACAAGAATGGTTACTAACAGGTATATATAGTGCATTTCTTCCATTAATAGCATGTTCAGCTAAGCTTAAATTTTTTACTTATAAGTACATTTACAAGTACATAAGTAAGTTTAAAATAAATTATTCTTGATAAACAGATTTGGAGAGGGTGCAGGAGAGACAACAGAAGATGTTTTTGCAACAGCAGGGCATGTTGCAGGCACTGCTTGGAATGTGTTTAAAATAAGAAGAGCCATAAATCCTGCATCATCTGTTTCTTCAGGAGTAATGAAGAATGCAGCAAAACAAAGAAAACCATAGGGCCACAAGATCAATTGTTTGTTCGTATAAGAAAAACCATCTAATTTGTGTTGTATTTCGCATAACATCGGCAACTTGTTATTTATTAACGATGGACATTCTCGAAAGTTTTGGTATAGATAGTGTCAACTAAGTATAGCGGACTTGTTATTTATTGACAATGGACGGTTTCAAATGTTTTTAATATAGGTCGTGTCGACCAAGTATAACGGATGTATCACTATCACTCCTCATGTGTGAACACGCAATAGTATCAAATATAATAAAATTACTTATAAGTAAATAAAGTAAATTTTGAAATAAATAATTTTTTACTTATAAATATAATCACTTATAAGTAAACAAGATTTTCTCATAGTTAAATACTCACTTGTACGTACTTATAAATATAAAAAAATCACTTTAAGTAAAAGAATGCTTATAAGTAAAATAGAAAATTATAATGTAGTGGAAATGTGTAACTAGTATTTTTCAACTTTTGTCGTTTGTATTTTTTAAATTAATTAATATTCATTCAAAGTTTAGTGCACAAGTGTAAGTTTCTTATTATGGTACTATTTTTGTCAATTTGCTTACATTTTTGGGTCGAACCCCAAAATATATAAAAGAGTGTTTGGGCAAATTTTTAGGAAAAATTGCAATAGTGATTTCTAACCTTTTCAATTTTTACAGACTTTACCATAACCTTCAATTTGTGCTAGTGAAAGTCTCTAACCTTTTATAAATATGTAGCAGAGGTTCAAATGGATGAAAACTATCCACTTGACCATTAGCTTATCAAAAAAAGTCAAAATTTAATTAATTTTGATCAAATTAAAAATGACAAAATGGTAACTTTACATATTATGCCTAAAAAAGTTAAAAGTTAAATTAGAAAATAAAAATCCTCACCTTCCACCCACCCCAAACCAGAGAAAACACCAGCCACCGTGCCACGACCCAATTAGCCATAATTTTGTCCCCTAGTCCACGGCCTCATTCCGCAAACACATCTCACACAATTAATTAGACAAACAACATCATATAGAGATAAAAATCAGCCTTTAAAACCATGGGAGTCGCGTAGTCCAACAACAAAATTCGACAACTCCGATAACACTCATGATCGTACACCACTATCAACTGGTTCCATCTAGGTGTTACAATTCATGGTGAGACATCATACAAAACAACTCCGATTAATACAGTTTCTTCTACATGCAAATGAGGTTCTAGTTTTTTCAATTTCTGTTAGGTTTCATTTGATTTTTGGTTTTGATATTTGGATGGTGGTAGCTGTCTTTGGGAGGCGGTGGTGACATGCCTATGTGCCCACCGGTGTGGGTAAAAGTTGGGAAAAAAGGTGCCGACCATCGGCCTTTCTAATTTTCATGAGGGTGGTTAGGGTAAATTTCTTTTATTTTTTAGGTTTTTTATTTAAGTTTATGTAAAATTACCATTTTGTCCTTTTAAAATTAATCAAAATTGTGGCCAAGGTCAATTTTGTTGACATATGGTTGATTTCATCCTTAATTTTTTGATCATAACAAAAAAGATTAATATTGTTTCTAACAATTGATTTTGAGCAATGATAGTTCAATGTTAAAATCAATCAAGCATTGTCAAAATCAATACATTATAAATCGAACTCAAAATGAAGATCAAAGTGAAAGTTAAGCGTCTAAGTCAAATCTTTCGAGACCAGAGTTTAAAAGATCAAAATCAAAACTGTCAAATCAAACTCATGAAGAAGGTCAAAATCAAAGTCAAGCATCAAGAAAGATCAAGATCAAGAGTTTAAGATCTAAACATGAAAGAAACTTCGAAACAAGAACAAATACTAGGCTTTCGAGATCATATGTAAAGGTATCACACTTTGATTTTTAGTAATGAATTACAATAGCTCAAAAATCATTTTGTACACAAAGAGTTATTTTCATATTACTTGCATAAAATATTTTTGATAAAAAATGAGATTGATATTTCAAAGTGATACTTGAACCTATATCATATTTTTTTTAAAAAAAAGTCAACGGTCAACTGGACGTTCAGTTTGACAGAAAAACTTCAGTCAATCCGGACGTCCAGTTCATCCCCAAATGTCAATTTTTTGACCGTTTGACTGCAACGGCTAGATGGTCATTTAGATGAGTTTCGGGCGTCTGTATGCGTCGTCCGATTCGACAGAATATTGGACATTTTGGCTGTTATAAATACTAACTCACTTGCCATTCATTTTAACACTAGAGAGCATTCAAATGAGATACTTTTGAACAAAAATTATATTGATTTATCTTCTCATTTATTATTATCAAATTATTTAGTTTTGAAAATTTTTTGATCAAATTAACTTTTGAAAATCTACCTTCAAAGTTTTTCATTTGAAAAATATTCTTTGATCTTACATTTTTACGTTTATTTAAATTTATTTTTTCATAACAAAAACTTTGATTGTTGAATCAAATTTTTTGAATCATTTCTCTTATTAGTGTTTTTCATTTCTATTCGTGGTTAATTTATCTATATCAATTTTAAAAGATATATATTTTTGAAGAAGATATTTTACACTTACATTGCATAAATTTTTCTTCTTCTTATTGAAATTTTGATTGATTGAACTAAACTTGTAAAAGCATCATATTTATCAAAATTTCTCATTTCTTTCATAGTACTTAATTTATTACAATCATTCATTAAAAGAGAGATATTTCTTGAAAAGATTTTTGAACTTACATTTTATTTATTTCTTCATCTTCTCATTGAAACATTTTGATTGATTGAATCTAATTTTTTACTATCATATTCATCAAAGTTTTTTATCTAACACTTGAGTTATCATTTATTACTATTCATTGAAGTATTAGCCTCTTTTAGTACTTAATTTATTTGTATTATTTATCAAGATATGAATTTCATTGTAAAATCACTTGATAAAGTGTGGGTTTTGTAGAAGTCCCTTAAAATGAACATTGTATAAGGATCGATGCTCCTTGTTGTAAGTCATCGTGTGAGTCATATTGAGGTCCCGTAAAGCTCAATAGTGTGGATCGTGTTGAGGTCCCGTAAAGTTTAATGTTGTATAAGGATCTTTGCTCCTTGTTTGTAAGTCATCGAAAGTGTTGTATAGGGTTTGATTGAACTATAAGTCAATCAATATAGTGAAAAGACCTTGTTCGTACCGGAGAGCTTGGTAACGGAGGACGTATATCATTGTTTTGGATCGAACCTCCACAATTATATCGTTTGCATCATCTCTCCCTTTTACTTATCACGTTTATATTTGTGCTTATTATTTGAATTAATTTATTTAGTCTTTACTTGTTTGAATTTAGATTAATTCTTAAAAACCAATTCAATCACCTCTTGGTTAGTTATTCTTGGGTTATCAAATTTTTGATCAACTAATGGTCAAGTGGATGGTTTCCATCCATTTGAACTTCTATTTCATATTTACGAAAGGTTAGAGACCTTTACTAGCACAAATTAAAAATTAGGGTAAAGTCTGTAAAAATTGAAAAGGTTAGGGACCTCAGTTACAATTTTTTCAAATTATTATCCCATCTCTATCATTTCTTTCAATAGTAATTACTTTGTAGAATCCATACATAGAAAGCTTGACAAAACTGGAGTTCCCTTCAAAGAGGGCAAGCATATACAAGGTATCCATTAGGTTGTGATGCCAAACAAGTCTTCTTTAGGATGTGATGTGATAAATGTATTTATATACTAATTTGGACATAAAATATAAACATTTAATAGTTCTTTTGAACAATTATAGTCTAGTTTATTGTATATTTCGTTTATTAGGTGAAACTCGATGAATGGAAGTGAAATTAAAAAAAAAATTGTCAAAAAAAGGCTAGATTCAAAGTTTGAGGACTAAAGTGTAAATACATAAAAGTTGTGGCATACCTCACGAAGAAGATTCTAGAATGCTAGGGGTCAATTGGATGCAAATAGAAGTAAAATATGAGTAAAATATGACCAAAATATTTTCACAAATCAATTTTTAGCCGAAACTTGAAACTTATTTTTAACCTAGTAAACGTTCGAATTGGAAAAAAGCTACTCAGTAAAATTATATATTTTTGAGGTATCTTTATAACTCAATTTGATTCAACTCAATCAGATATCAAGAGAAAAATTATGATAAAAATACATAAAGATGTGTAGTGCTGAATTTGTCCCGAGATACGACGCTGTAGCACTACCATCATGGCGCTGAGGTGCTACCTATGATTTTTTCGTAGCACCGCAGCGCCACTACATGGAGCCTCAACACTGTCTGTTGTGGTCTAGGATGCAGATTTTTGATCCCTTTAAGACCCATAAAGACTCCAAATTCGAGGAAAATATTAGGGAAAGTATAAATACATGAGGAGAGGCACTCAAGAAGGGTTCCACACATTGAGATACAAAAAATACAACATGAGAATTAGAGATCATAATTAAAGAAAAAAACAACAAATCAAGGTTTTGGAATTAAGATTTAGAATAAGAAGATGAACTTGGTGCAAGATCCATCAACTTCTCTACATCTCAATTCAAAACCAGATGATATACTCCATTATTGTTATTTGTGTTTCTTCATACATTACGAGTGGGTAAACTCTTTATTTGGGCTAACAATGTAATCTATTTGAGATCATTTATTTCTTTTTGTTAGGTTTTTAGTGTTGGCGTTTCTGTAGACAAAAGTACTGATTTCTAACGTGTTGTAAAAGTTAAGGACCTATGGTGCAATTTGTATAAATTGGGTTATGAAGTCTAGGGTTCAAGCATGGAAAGAGGAGAAATACGGAGCTACATTATCGCTGGCCTACTGCCTAGACACTACTTGAGCGACCAAAATAGATGGTTGTCGCTCGCTTGTCGCCCGGCTCTCGCTCGAGTGAGAGGCCGTCGCTCGCCTGTCATCGAGGTTTCGCTCAAGCGACATGTTGTTTCGAAAAACCATAATTCTCGATTTTAAATAGATTTTTCAGGCCCATTCAACCTAATTCTCCCCTCTTATAAATACTCGGGTCATTGGACGAATTTTGGTGTGGTTGTTCATTATATTATTTCTTCCTATCATCTTTTGAAGATCCAAGATATTCTTACATTGATTATGTCATTTTGATTCTTGAGATTATACAACCACCGGTTGGGAAAAACATCAGTTTCTTAAAGCAAAACACCACCTACTTCTTATTGGTCATAAGCAGGTACTTTCTCAGTTGGACTTTAGAAGTTTCTGGAGATTGAGAGAGATTGGACTACAAGCGTAGGAAAAAGAACAGGAATATGTGATTCCTGGGTATCCACTTGGAAAAGACGTGTGCAGAAGAACGTGAGACTGCTACAGCAAATTTTGGTAGAAGATTGCGAGTCTGTAAGTACAGTAAAACTTAGAAGCTACTGGAGGTAGATCCGGAGATCTAACAGGTTGTCTAGATAATATCTACGGTAACAGTTCGCAAAGTTGGAATGAGCAGCAGATCTTGAAGTTGCAAGGTTTACTAGTTTGAAATTGAATTGTAACCCACATTGTCTATAGTGGAGGTAACTGGTTTGGTCCCGGAGTTTTTTCCAGTTGGGTTTCTTCGTCATCATATCGGTGTTCATTGTCTATTTTTTTTTAATATTACAATTGCGGTATTCAAACTTAGGACTAAAATTGGATTGTATGTTTGATCATATACAAACCAATAAAAAGTGACTTGTTGCTTTAATTAGCATTATTCTGCACGTAAGGTCGAACTACGTGTTTCTCACTTTTATTCAAGATTCTAGTTCTTTTATTATATATGTGTTGATTTTATTTATGAATTTAATACTTTGATTTACTTGATCAACAATTCAATGATTTTGTGGATCTTTTACGAAATGAGAGGTGAGTTTTAGAATTAGACCATATGTTAAAATTTGATAATTTAGTATAAATTGTAGAGATATTTATGCTAATTTATATTGCATTCATTATATGATTTTTTAAAATTAATATTATGTTTAACTAAGATAGATTTACATAGAGATATGTGATTGAATTAGTTAAATAAGGTCAACGAGAACTCGAGAGAGGTAATTTGAATACCATAGCAAAATTCGATCAAACACTGCATTAGATTTATGAATCTTGAATTAAGATTTAAATGTAATCAATAAATGAAATTGTTATACCGTAATATCTCATTCCATCATTGAATCCTAAATCGATCTTTGTATGCATATTGTGATTTTCAATTAGTTAGTTATAGTTAGAACAACAATCACAATTATTTGTTCTTAAGCAAATAGGAGTTAGAAATATTAAATTAAGTATTAAAGTATAGTGCTCAAAGGTCCACTACATTACTTGTTACGATATCATACACTTGCGATAGAAAAATCGTAACATGATGATAATGGGCTATTGAATATATAATTGTGGAAATTACATGTCTTATCCCCATTTTATTTAATAATCAGAATTGACATTTTCACTTTTTTTTCGGATAAATATTGTATTTTATAAGTAAAAGTGGGATGTTATAAACAACTTCACTCCTACAATTAATTAGTTAACTAGCTTATATCACTCATCCAAACACGCCAAATGGAATACACCAAATTTATCATCCAAAATCCCCAAATCAATGTGGAACCAACTAAAATCCCTCAAATCATAGTACATCATCTGTTCAAAATAAAATCAAAACTATGATAACCCAAAAACTTTCAAAACATCTCAAAGATTTCTCATCTTCATATCTCAATCCCTTTTACTCCAAATTTTGAGTATCAATTTCAGTATCTTCTTCCTAAAATTTAAAGATTATAGTATTTTTGAGTCAAATATAAAACCCGATAAGTGTCTTAGAATACCATGACTGGTGTGACAAAATATAGTATATATAAGTTATCAAAATACCAAATGTAACATATTTCAGTACACAATATAACAAAATGTTATGTATGCAATCACTAATTATTCAAGATTCACATAAGAACATATCGTGATTCACAGCATTCCATCTTTAATAAATTACATAATATTACTCCTTTAGACATGCCATAATTGCTATAGAATATGCAATATGATACGAAAATAAGCATTAAATTGTGAATTAACAATAGTATATTTAAAAATGTTAAGACATTACAAGTTATATTATAGCAAGACAACATCTAACGATATATTGCCTTACATTTTGAAATAAAAACTAACATAAAACTATAAATTGCCAAACATGGATTTTCATTATTTAGTAAAATGAAGTGATCGGAAATAGAAAT
Organism: Fraxinus quadrangulata; assembly: GCA_903798255.1. NCBI lineage: Eukaryota > Viridiplantae > Streptophyta > Magnoliopsida > Lamiales > Oleaceae > Fraxinus > Fraxinus quadrangulata. The sequence goes on along the minus strand of CAIGRB010139990.1, from coordinate 89,794 downwards.
TTCAAAATAATAAAAAAAAAAGACTTTGGAATTATACCTCCAAATACAATTTAATAATCCAATCGGTTACCTATATTTATATTAATTGGGTTATTTAGTAATTTTATGTTACAAGATATAGTATTTCAGGAATAAAAAAAATGTGTAAACGTTTTTGGAATTATCTTTCTATATTAGGTTATATATGAAAATTTCATTATATAATTTAAATAAATAATATTTCTTTATATATGTGCATTTAAAAATAAATCTATCTTTATGAGAAAGAGTGAGTATATCATAAAATAGATAAATGATAAAGCATTATAGTGGTTGTAACTCTACAGAGCCTGCCCCGAGACAAAGCCACTAAGGAATGGCTTAGTGCCTCCAATTGGGCCTCCAAAGTTGAAGGCCTCAAAATTTTTTTTTTTTTTTTACTGTTTAGTTTAATTATTTTGATATTTAAAACATTTCCATAATTTCTTTTGTACACACTCTTGATTTAAATATAAGTATGTTGTTTATTTAATATAGCTACGCTTGTAAAAAAAATTATGTATAAAAGATTTATAATAAATAGTAGTTGGGTTTCAAAATTTTCAGGACCGCCCCTTAATTGTAGTTTGGAACTAGTTAGAAGAAAAACGAGTAAAGTATGGTGTTTCATGAAATAAACAATGTTCTCAAAATTCAGGCATATTGGAGCTAGAGGTGTAAAATGAACTAGACTATCTAAACCATATGTGGTACAACCCATATTTGACTCACATTCCCTCTAAAAATTGTGGATCAGTCCAGGACAGCCTAGTGATGTCAATGGGTCGAGTTGAGATGGGCTCGAGCTCGGCTCGGCCCATGAGCTCGTGGTTCACTGCTCGGCTCGTGAGCTGGCCTAATTTTTTTTAAAATTATATCTAGACCTTAAAAAAAAAAAATTGACGAGCTGCTCGAAAAAAAACGAGCTGAGCTAGCTAGCCGAGCAGGCTTTTTGACGAGCTCGAGCTCGTGACTCGTTTTTTACGAGCCGTTCGGCTCGATTGCTACCTCTAGGACAACCCGTTTCATACACCCTAGTTGGAACATTTAGCCTAGAATAGTGGTAGCCAAATTGGGATTTAATTGTTGAATAATGCTACTTGTAAATAAGTAGTTACAAAATAGCTTACATATGAATGAGTTGTCAAAAAGAGAGTGGTGATTTCTTTTTTTATTTGGTTTAAGAAATTCTGACACAATCATATCTCATCATATTATATGTACATAAAGTATTATGTAAATTTAGCATAACCGAAATTCTTATATTGCTCTCACAACTACAATACATGAATCAAGTAACCTGTATGTCTTCAACCAAAAAGACAAGGAGGAAATGAAACTAATATCAAACATGTTGCTCTCTCCTAAGAAAGCCAAAAAGCTCCAACTACATATTTTTTAATGTGGTGTGTAACTTAGTTTAATTAAAGATTTTCGAATTTCTGTTTTACATATTGTTAGGTCAAATAGGATATATCACCTTTGGTCTTGGAGTAACGGCTTCAAAGCTATGAAAAATTGGGGAGTCAAAATCTGGGGGTTCCAAAACAACATATGCTCCTTTGTTTCTGTACCTCTCTTCTGTTGCCTGCAATGCTCACAATATGTCCAATAATTATTAATTTTTTGTCCTCTCTGTCGCTGAGAAATAGCACTTAAAACAGCACAGTTTTGCAAAGAGGTTTTATTTCAATACTATGCATATAGCAAAGATGTGTAAAGACATTGTAAATTATTAAGTTAGGACAACTCCAAATATCTTGTGTCATGCAGACCAAGCCTTATATTTTCCTGGGTCCTGATTTACTGTGAATTCTGCTCCAAATTATCTGCTACCTTAAAATGTGGATTTAAAGCTACCCTAAGAAGTTATTCTTCCTCCAAAATAATTAATTTTCATTTTGAAGGCAGAAACAGAGAAAACAAGCAAACAGAGGCCATACAACACCCGTCACTGGACATTGTTCAACACTCCACTCCTTTTAAATCAAAATGGTAGTGCACAGAAAGTAAATTTTGTTCATGCACAATAATTCCATGTAAAATTCACAAAGAAATCAAAGCAATCAATTTTTTTTTAACTACATGTCAATTTTAAAATATTATTAACAAGATCCTTGTTATATTCTGAATTTTAGATTTTGGATCAGCAAAATAGAGATGCATGTGCCATGACAGAAGACCAAAATAAAATTAGACAACAGAACTTATGGTGATTGGTGACAGAAGGCATCAAATGCAGAGTTTTTAAAGCTACCTGAAACTGTGGATAATCCGGGGCACTAAATAGTGTGATGAGTTTCCCAGACTCTACAATATGATCTATAGTATATCCTACATCCATTCCTCCAAGATCAGGCCGCTTATCCCTTGCATCAGGACCTTCATGCGACCTAATGATCAACTGAGGTAACCAGAAATAAAAGTTTAAGCTATCATATCAATTTCAACAGTAGTATGTGTCAGACAGACAGATCAACTTCAAATCAAATCAAATTTCATATATCAAGCAGTCAACTTGGAAAAATTTACAGTTTTTACCAAAGGCGGTATTAAAGATTTATTATGCCCTTATCTAGGTCGAGTATCACTTAAAATTATAAATCAAGCTCAGACAGTATCCATGGGTGAGTTAAACTAATGAGCGGGACTTCATCCTTAAGGAAAAATTCTTTCTGTAAAGACAATTTAAGGCAGGTTTCTACATGCTCATTAAAATAAATGAGGTAGAAGGGGAAAAAGCATTCCAACGGGATCCTACATATATCTCTCCGTGCTTTTCTCTTCTATTCCACCACCAATTTCTTCTGAGAGGAAGGATAAGGGTTAGGAAAAGAAGGGAGGATCAGGATTTTTTACAAGAGCTGTCTGCAAGGAAACAAATTGAAGTCTCATTTAAACTAGCTGTACCATGAAAGACGATGCAAAAATATTAAAAAATGGAAACTGCAACTTTAAGTCTTTATTTTCTATATCATCCTAGATGATGATGTTGCGAACAGCATCTGGAAGAAAGAGGCCATCATTATAATCAAACAGTTAGAAGCATCAATAAACTGCAATAACATACAGTAGATATCTAGTTGCATTTTCCTCACAACTTAAGCTAAGTCCTATCATACTTTCTAATTTAAGTTCAGAAAGAAAAGGATAGAAAGGCGAAATGTCTGGCCAAAGCAATATGACATGGCACATGAAATGAGACAGATCATCACGGATAGAATGTCTTCACCTTTAAATTAAACTTCTTCAAAAATTCCTGAGTACAATCTGGACCCCATAATAAACCAATGCCTCTCTCTTTGTTTGGGGAAAGGCCAGGGATCATTGATGGATCTGACCAAAGGACATCACCAGGAATCAAATTTGAACCTTCCCAAGGAGGATCAAGGACAGATCTCCTAGCCTTGGCCAACTCTTCCAGGCAACCAAGAGTTAAAGCATTGGCTTCAGGGTTATGAACTACTTTACGATTCTTCTTTTTAGCCCTTTTTGATGGGGTGACAACTGTGCCGCGAAAAAGCCCTCCATGTGCAGTATATACACACCCAGCTATAATGGAAGCAAGAGGAAGTCCTTCAAAACAGCCTAAACACTTTCTGTAGACATGTTTTCCTCTATCTCCATACTTGGTCAAGACTTCTTTCTCAAATCCATAAACAGAAGTACAATATTTTGACTCATGATTTCCACGAAGCAAATATACCCTGTGAGGCATAAGAACCTACAAAATATGCATTTTCGTTTTAATATCGAAGAACAGTTACATTCCGAACATGTATTTCTGAATGTTCATTTAAACTGTATAATAAAGTAGATTATCTGACCATACGGAAACAATCTTGTGGTAAGAGCGAAGGAACATAATTCTTAATTGAAATCTAATAAATATCGAGATTATAATTAAAACATTGTAGAATAACACAAGAATAGAGACAATCTTCATCAGAACTACTGTGGTACCAGAAAAAGTAGTTCAATGTTCTGGGATTTGAATGTAACAAAGTTATGGTAAATTCAACGGGCAGTACTGTAAATAAGACTTATTAATTTTGGGGTTTGAAATTAGTGAAAGACAATGGAAGAAGGAAAAGAAGGAAGAAGAAGCATCGTCACAAATTCTCATGAGAAGTTCAAAGCTCTGTACCTGCTCCATAATAAGACGTGTACTAAAGAAGATTCCAATCATATCCATAGACTCCAAATGATCTTTTTATCCAATTAGGACATCGGACCTTTTCCCAGCCCCCAAAAACTAACACTGACTAAAACAGAATTTTGAACTATCTGGAAAAATCGAAAAGGTAGGTAGAAGTAAACACACAATAATTCTGGAAGACTCTGCTGATTGCAGGATTTCAACAAAATGGAAATTAAAGTTATGCCTGTTAACTCTAAAATACTAAAGAATGACTAGAAGAAGAAACAAAATGCATTGGCAACTGGACCATTATGCCTGTTAACTCTAAAATACTAAAGAATGACTAGAAGAAGAAACAAAATGCATTGGCAACTGGACCATTTCATTTTCCATGAAGTCCTATATCTGTTCATGTTTAGACATAAATAAGCTCTCATTCATAAATGCAATGCTATCTTGGTACAACATTCTGGAAGAAAATGTACAGTACAAATAACATGCCCTGGGATGGACGCAAAAGGTCAAATTTTTAGTTGAAATAGTTGTAGGTGGAACCAAATGTCAATAAAGGATTCCTAGAGCCAACTCTGAGTTCAATAAAGCAAGGCGTAGCTTCTTGTTATTGTTGTTTTGTTATGTTTTCCAACTGGGGTCAAGCACAACCACAGCTCCAACCAGGCTCTGGCATTTGTCAGGCATATCAAAATGCATCCAAAAAAACTAAAATGGAAGTTGGCATTTACAGCAATCTTGATCTCTAGAACAATGCAGTAGCAGCATGGATTTCTCAACAGGGAGAAGAGATTGATGCAGACTAGTCAACTTAATTTTTATTTTACCATAAAACGCAAACCTCAGATTTTGGAGTAACGCACATAATTGAAACAAGTATTACATTACTAAATGTATTTCATGGAAGAAGAGGAAACATAGTTCAAATTCAACTAAAAATTTTGAACTAAAGCATCCATAATCTTCATCCAATTAACAATTTTTTACTTGTACTTAAAGAAGCAGAAAAGATTAAACTAGAACCACTATCTTACACTCCAATGGCAGTTATCGAGATCAAAACCAGTTGATAATTACAGGTATTGCAATAAAGCTTATAGCTTTTACCTTCCACGCCAGTAACAGTAGAAAGACCTCAAGACCCCAAGCACCTCTGTCCACATAGTCTCCATTGAACACAAAAAACCGATCCTCATCTGGGAATCCCGCGTTCTTAAGCAAAAACAGAACATCATGCAACTGGCCGTGCACGTCACCAACTACCACAACTCGAGAATCAGAACCCAAACCCGATTCAGAATCAATTTTAACACAATTGGGCTCTTTATGCAAAATCTTGGACGCCGTAAGCACGAGTTTATCAAAGACCTCGACAGGAAGCACAGAGGCAAACTCGGAGGGCGGCAGAGACTTGGAGGCCCAGTCGAAGGCCTGCATCATGCTAGTGACAAAAGATAAGGTTAGCGCTCCGTCCGGTGGCCATGTGATGGGGATCTGAGGGGGTAGGGACTGCGTCGGGGAAGGAGGCTTGGAGTCGGATGAGGTGGAGCCAGAGGCCACGGAGGTGGTAGTGGAGAAGAAATCTTCATCGGAAGATGGTGGAGCCGGCGTTGAGGAGAGGAGGAGAGCGGAATTATTGGGGTTCGGGGAATCGGATTGTGGGAGCATAATTGAATGATTGAATTTTCCTCAACAAGAATTCATATTTGACAATAATGTGATCCGTTTAATTGAGGAAAGAAATCTGCGAGGTCGGAGGATAATTTTTCCAGCATGAGGGTTCAATGACCTGAAAATTGGGAAAGGTAAGGTACTATTACAGGTAAGCAGTCAGCACTCACAGGCTTGCATGCACAGCCAAGTTTAAAATTGGAAAAAAAAAATAAAAATTAACTGATCTATGTTTTTGTCAAAACTCGAAAGAGTGTTAATTCTTATTCACAAATAGTGAACTTTATTAGTTTTCAATCAAAATATAAGTCGTCTAACTATACTTGACCAAACAAGCATAACATCTTAAAATATTCGAAAACACTTAACTCCTGTTTGACAAAAATTCTTTCAAAACTCTTTTTTTCATATACTCATTTTCATTCACACATTCTCATGATAAAATATTATTCACGTAAATTCAAAAAAATTTCCTACTTTTAAACTATTCATTTTCCAAAAATTTACTATTCAAAACTCATTCTTCCCAAAAAAAAAATAGTTGTCAAACAAGGACTATATCTATTTCTTGTATAATGATATTTTCTAGTTCAACAAATAATTAAAATTATTTCAAAATATTAGTATCAATTTTGACATTTATTGTTAAGCAAATAATTAAGCCCCTGCTTGACAACCATTTTATGTGTAGAGTGAGTTTTTGAATAGTAAATTTAAATTTTTTGAGAACGTATTACTAAAAAATAAAGAAAAATTTTGAATTTGAGTGAAAAATATTTTATTATGAGAATATGTAGTTAAAAATGAGTGAATTTTTTTTTTTTTTTTTAACGAATGGTTGAGGGCTATAGGAGCCTAGCATCATTGAGAACTTCTTTATTGTCAAATAGCATATACACCCAACAATATACTTTATTTTGGCTTTTTTTCCAATAAACATTCATTATTTTTCATCATCGTGTTTTTAACAAACAAAAGAGGTGCTAAGATTTATAATATTCAAGTTTGTTTAGATAATATAGAAAGTGAAGTATTAAAACTTGCAATTCATTAAATGCATTTAATATAAAATATAAATAGAGAGTGGATAGCAAAATCTAGTCTTACAAATGTACCACTTCGCCAAATTCTTCATAAGTTGACTGATTCATTGCATCCAAAATAACTTCCTAATTCGAGCATTGTCATCTACATCTATCGTATAGTAGAAACATGAAGTCTCTACTTGCATCCGAACTTGCTTTAGCATTTGCAGTATCAAGTTTTAATCTTTTTTTTTATCAATGTAATTTCTACAGTCTTTTTTCCGAAAATTATCATGACCCCACCTTCCAATACTATGATTGATAGATTTTTGCTACTCTAATCTCAACTTGATCATTCAATTCAAGTTTTCTTTGAGCACCAGTACTAATTCAAGTTTTCTTTTGAGCATCAATACTAATTCCCTATTGCATGAGTAAAATCTTGATATTGGTGGACTCAAACCGTGATTGGGCTCAAGTGTAATAAAATCAATCTTGCACTTTCCATATTTAAATACAGAAGCATTAACTATAGGTTTGCACCCGCTTTTGCATATGGATTAGAATTGAACCAATTTTTAATTTTTTTTTTTGAAACCTTGAATTTTTCGCTTCAAAACATGAAAATCAAATTAATTTTAAATTCCCTTATTATCATAATGAATAACTTATAATTCCAAAAGCTTCTTGCTTTTTCGTATTTTTTTAATATTCAAAAATATTGTTCGATGAATCAAAATGCATTCCAACTTTAGGCACTTGCATAATCTCTTTACAAACAAAGTTCTTGCGTACCTCTTGATCCACATATTCTTCGTCACTCATGTACAATATATTGTGTTTCTCAATGAGCATCATGATCACTTTTAGATTTATTAAAATACAAGAATTGAGATACATTTATTTCACCTCTACAGTAAAGATTCAATAAAAGATTGGAAAAGAATGTACTCGCCAAAGAGAACCACACAATATAAAACGAATCAATGGTAAATAAAAAATATAAAACTTGGACTAAAAGAACAAGAATCTAAATAATTCCACAACAATTTGATGTGGTGGATTTTATGTGTCTTTTTTTTCTGGAAAGCAACATGATTTTATTTAGCAAAAAGGTAAGCAATTTGATTCTATGTCCCAAAAAAGCATGCAATTTGATTCTATAAAAAGCAATTTGATTCTTTTCCGAAACTCACATCACAATTCTCCACTTCAACAACCCAAAGGATAAAAATAGCGAAATATTTTCAAAGTAAATGATTTGATGAAGATAATAAGATGTAAGATTAATGTAATTTTGCTCAATAATATCTCAATTAAATGCTCTTAAAAGTGTTGCAATGAATACAAAGTGAGATGGTATTTATAAAGTTCAAAAAGTAAAAGTGTATGTGGAACCGGACATCCGCTTCTTGTTCAAAAGTACAAAAACTATCCATCGTGCACCGACGTCAGAATGTTCAAAAAAGTGATCGTTACATGATCGGACATCAACATGGACATCTGGACGTCCATTACTTTGTTCGAACGTCTGCATTTCTATAGTTTGATCCATTTTGTCTTTGCATGGTCCAATGTGAATATTCTCAAAATATGATCTAAGTTCACTTATGTTTTTTAAAATCAATTTTCGCTTTTAATCCGAACATTTTATACAAGTGATAATTAAAGTCATTTTTAGCACATGAAATGATTTTTGAACTTTTATCATTTAGTGCTAAGAATTGAAGCATTTATATCTTTACAAGTGAATACAAAAGTCTAATTTAGTATCCTCCTTTGATATTTGACTATCAAAGCACTTGGATTTAAATGATTTATCTTGAATGCTCGACTTTCATCACTTCCTTCATTATAAGTCCGATTTGTTGTGTGAAGGTCTTGATATCTACATTTATGTCCTTGATCAATCAATATTACATTCGATGCTTTTGAAGGCTTAGAATCAATTTTTAAAAATAAAAATTATTTGTTCTGATCAAAACATTAAGAATAGAGTCAACCATAGGTTAATAATTTTTCCTTTTTGCTTATGATAAACAAGATGAATTTGCAAAGTAATATCAACAATTTACAAGAATAGAAATCATGTATTTCATTTTCCCTTAAATTTTACAACCCAAACATAATTATTTCAATTTCCCCATTTTGACATAAGCAAAAAGGATAGCGCATTTATGATCAAAAGTTAAATCAACCATCGAACAATATTCCCCCTTATCTAAACATAAAATGCTAGAGACATGCTAGGTTAAACAAGTGGATAATTAACAAAAGCACATAATCAAGACAGACAAGCCAAAATTTCCATTTAAATCGCATAGATCACGTTTCAAGTAGTTCAAAAAGTACACAAAAAGTAAAAAAGAACAACTAGATATCTAAAGCTTCGGAGGAGGCGGTGGACAATGTGATGCATCGAATCAGGCGCAGAAGTCATTGGTTTGAGCTTGCATAGCATCCTATCGAGCAATTACTTGATGAAGTAATCCGCTAGCACATCGACAGATGATGTAATTGAGTTGATGCGACCATTGAGAAAATTATAGTGATCATTGATAAATGTGAAACCGCCGCTAGAAGGAGGAACACTAGAACCCAAAATGTCATGAGGGGGGGGTTCAAAACGTGTGGTATATAATCATCGTCGTCATCTTCATCTCCGTTGAAAGGTAGAGTGGAAGCACCAGATGTGGGATCAAAGTCTCTGGTGCGAGCCACCCATTGACAATGCTCTTTTACAATTTTCATGGATTTGAGAGTTTGGATATTGATGATATCGATGGGAGGAGTGAAACGGAGGTCTCTTCATGCTTAAAAATTTTGGTAAAAAGCATTCTAATATAAAACTTTGACATGCCAATGGAATGGACAAGTTTCATGAGACAAAGTACAATGGTTGGAAAATCTAATTTCTACCCAAACAAGAAAGGATCGAGAATCAAAATATCGAAATTGTTTACTTCTTCCTGATGACTCTTTCGAAGAAGGATGACATGTACAATAATATTTTGCAAAACTTTACACGGAAGAGTGAGATGATTTGCACTAAGTTTGGTGATATTTTCGATGTTTTCCCAATAACTCTACGACACGCCTTGGTAGGATTATATCCTTCCAAAATAGAATGAATTTTATGAAGAAAAAATTGATTTTCACACACCTCGAGCTCGAGAATTTCTCTAAAGAGAGCATTGGTGATGGTAATGCAGGTTTTTTTAAGTAGACATGAAATTCCATTTGACCTAAGAGTGATAACCATGTTTTGCTAAAAATCTTCATGAGACAAGAATATGCATTTTCCTCTAAAGTGGCTATCGACACCCAACCCATGTTTTCAAAGTATTCTTCTAAGTGAAATGTGGGTGCTTCAAAGGTAAAATCGGCTAAATAATATTCTTACCTATTAGAATTTGAGATTTTTCAAATGACTTTGTCGGCACTTTGGATTCTCCGTCGGATGAAGGTGGTGAGGGATGATTCCTCCTTACGATAGCCTTCATACTCTTTACTAGTCGACTAGCCATGAAGAAGAATGAAAATTAAAGGAAGGAAGAAGATAGAAATTGAACCAAGGGTTTGATAGATATCAAAAGTGTGAGTTTTAGGGGTTTAGTGAGAGAAAAATTAGGGATTTGGATAAAATTAGAGGAGAAGATGAGTTTTTGGATTTGAGTGAATAAAATGGTGAATTGAGAAAAAAAATGGGTGAAGAGAGAGTGGTCGCATGCAATGGAGAAGAAAGAGAATGGAGAAAGTGAAGAATAAATGGTTTTGAATTGCAATTAAAAATTGGAAACATCCACCGCAAAGACCAGGACGTCCTCATGAAAAGGCCTAAATTTTTTGTCAATCTGGACAGCTTAATCTGAACGTCCTCATGGTTGTCCCGTTCCTCATCCGGACGTCCGCTTCATCATTTTAATGAAAATTTGAATTTTATGATGAAATGACATAAAATTAACAATTTTATCAACAAATTAAACATTAAGCACATTAGCCACATATTTAAAATTCATCTAGAATTCCCAAGCCTTTTCGAATAAGTGAAAATCTATCAAGAGTTAGCGGTTTCATAAGAATATCGGCTAATTGATTTTTTGTGTTTAATTTCAATATGTTTCGTTCAAGAGTGCAAGATTTTTTGACAAGTTTATGGAACTAGTCTTATTACATATGATAAGTATATGATCAAAAGATAAATGATAGTCACTAAGAGTTTGTTTCATACATAAAACTTGTGCACAACAACTAGTGGTTGAGATATATTCGACTTCGGTGGTAAACAATGCAACAGAATTTTATTTCTTACGAAACCATGAAACAAGTGCAAATCCTAGAAAGTGACATGCTTCGCTAGTGCTCTTGCGATCAATTGTGCAACCAGCACAATCGACATCCGAATTACTAAGTAAATCAATCTGAGTGCCATTTAGATACCAAAGACCTAATGTTCTAGTCCACTAAGATATCTAAAAATTCTTTCTACGGCAGTAAGATGTGATTCTTTAGAATTAGATTGAAATTTAATACATAAATACGCATTAAACATGATATCGGATCTACTTGCGGTTAAGCAAAGAAGAGATTTGGTCATACCTCGATATTTAGTTAAATCAACAGAAGTACGTTGCTCATCTTTGTTCAATTTTATGGATGAGCTCATCGGAGTGCTCAATGGCTTCAAGTCTTTCATTTCAATCATTTTAAGCATGTCCAAAATATACTTATTTTGACTAATGAATATCCTATCATTAATTTGTCTAATTTGGAGTTCAAGAAAAAAATTTAGTTATCCCATCATGCTCATTTCGATCTCCTAACTCATACATTTAGAAAATTATTCACGGAGAAATATTAATTGTACTAAAAATAATATTATCAACATAAATTTAAACAATAATCTTATAATTCGTTTTGGTTTTGATAAAGAGGATAGTGAAATGGACAAGTTTCATGAGACTGTATATTTATAATGGATAGTGTTTGGAGGTGAAAAGGGATTCAAAATAGCATTCAAATCAGTCGCGATTCGTCTTGGACATCATCGCCGCTCAAGCGTCGGCTTGAGCCAAGTGAGCGACGATGACCCTGTTTTGAGCGTGGCTGCGAGCGTTGCCGAATCTGTTTTTTGCTCAACTTCTTGAAGTTCGAATCTTGATTTTTTTTCTTATATTTTCTTATTTCTTTTTGGACTCTATCAACCCCAAATTATTTTTATTATAACGAAGACTCAATAACTCATATTTTGACTTTGATTATAATTCGATAAATTCATAATACAATTCAACTAAACCGATATTTTGACTAAAGAAATTGTCAATTTGTTAATTGTATAATTTGGAACTAACACAATTATTTACGCTTGTAGAAGTAGAACCAAGGAATAATGTATATGAACGTGGCACATAGCATTACAATGCACGTTGCAGTCTATTGTTAACTTAGCGTAAATAAATGCCATGGTTTTCCGGCTAACAACTTTTTCCCCACAAAAAAAGTCATTTTGATGGCGTCCATAAAGGACCATAAGTAGCTGACCACAACACACATGCAAACATAGACACGTTGTTTGCACACAAATACACATCCAATAATTTGAATTGTTTGGTATTAAAAAAGAAAAATAAATTTCAATTTTAAATATCCTCATGAAGTTTTTCATACCCAACATACACTGAGAGCTTATTTTGTATTGTTCATGATGAGGTTGAGAAGCGGTGTTTAAAGAGGAACTTAATTCATGGCTGCTTCTGTCCTCTAATGATGTAAAGAACAAATATTTTGGATTTTATAAAAATTAATTTATGTTGTCTAATTCCCAGTATGGTTAGGTGAGCTAGAAGAAGTGTCCAAAAAAGGAGACATGGACAAAAGAGTAGTTTAATAATGTTCATTCACACTTCAAGTTTGAAGTTGATTAAAGTTTCTCACAAATTGAGTCCTAATTTGTTCAACATCTACTCAAGCTTTTGAGCTTAAGGTTTATAAAGGATCATTTACTTGAGGAAAAGTTATTCGAAACAATTATGCTAAAATGTGAAAACTAAATATTTGAACGTTGTGGGAGAAGCTCTAAATTTAAACACGATATATTTGTATTGTGATTTGTATGTTTTAGTGGATACTAGTATTCACATTCATCTTTGATATTCAAAATTATACCATTGAAACTTATAATTATCCTCTGAAGTAAATTGTGACTTACGTAACAAAATGTAAATCGACGCCTTTACTTTCTATAGTTAGTCAAACATGGTTTCTTGTTTTACATAATCAATGAAGCACAAGTCCTTGACATTTCTCAATGCCAACACAACTTAGCTTGATATTTATAGATTAACACATTAGATTTTGCCATATATTGTAAGTTGCTAATATATTATTATTTGATTTCAAGAAAACTTTTTTCGATTGAAAGTTAAATTCATAATCCATTAATTTTTTAAAGCTAACCTTAACATTTAAGCATTCCAATCGTGACAATATAAATTCTAATTTTAATTCGGTTCGACTAAAATCTAATTAAATAATTCTCAAACCAAAAATAATATTCCATTTCAATTTGGTCATAGTAGCCACACAAATAATTCTGAATTAATTTGCCTTGTGTATTGCTTGACAGCCTATTTCTTCTCAAAATTATGCCCATCTAATCTTACAACAACTAATTAACAACTCCAGTCACTTCGATTTGTATATAAAGACAATTGTTTCTCCCTTTTCTCTTTCATTGTCCCCCCAGAATTGCGCTGATTATTCCAACCCCTTTTACACCGTGCTTTAGATTATTGACTCACTCACATTATAAAATTCAAGATTTTTGTATTCTATGGACACATATCCACGTTGTAAATGATACTATAAAATTATATAATGCCGCGTTAGACCGGCTAAACCATCTATCATTTTCCATGTATTTTGTTGCACCACCACCTTAAAAATCATTGCCTCCTCTCCACAGAAGAGTTCATAAACAAACTTTTCATCTGGTGTTGTCGTTGCCCTAGATAAACTACTCACCTCGCAGTGTCTTTTCTTCTTTAGAAGAAAGAGTGGTCTTTCTAAAATGGATTACGACAGAGTGGGGATCAAAAGATGCTATGGAGTAAAGGGTTTTCGAATAAACTCGAGAAGATTTTCAGTCGGGAGGATACGCAGAAAATTTCTGTATTTGTTCAGACTTCTGAGAAGATGGAGATGTTCATATTCGAATGCTTTGCGCTCGTTGAAGAGAAATATAATTACAAGAAAAAGAAGAAGAAGAAACAACATCAGTATGGAATTGCCTCACTCTCATGGTTATAGCAGTGATCATCATCAGTACAGGTTTAGAACACTTGCACACTCAAATTCATTTTGTTCTGAAGCTATTGCTGATTGCTTGGATTTTATCAAGAGGAATTCTATTTCTATGGATGAGTATAAACCAATGTTCAACAGAATATAATATGTCCAACAAATTTTTGTAAATAATTAGACAGCAAAGCTTTTTTATTATTATTATTATTAATCTTGTTTGGATTGTATTCTATTTTTGTTGAGATTATCAAGGAACAAATTTGAAATAGTAATATATATATTTCCTTGTTCTATCAATTTTCTTGGACAGAGTTCTGTTTTGTCTTTCTGCTGCTTCTTCATGTCTGAAGATGGCAGTATTGACTTCTTTGTAAAATAAAAATTCAAGAGAATATTAAAATTTTACACTGTTTTGCATTTGATGATTTGAAAAGTACTTAATAATTAATTAATTAGTTGTAATTATGTGATGAAAGATGTTAGGGAGGTTCTTAGTAGGTATAAAGAAAGATCCAAAAGATTGTGCTGAGCACCTAATCCAGCGCTATCATTTGACTAAAATACAAAGTATAAATTAAGAAAAAGACGGTGAGGCTGAGGCAAGTGAATAGAAATATAGAAAACATTTTTTTTTAAAAATTTAATCTTTTTTTTTTTTTTTTTTTTTTGGGAAAAGTATAAGCTTGGCCCCCATCAGTTTTCATATTTCAAACTTTGGAAAAGTTCACAAGTCTAATCTTGAAAATAATCAGTTCTTTTGATTTCTAATTGGTAAAAGTTCACTTATCACGATGTTAATTATTTCGTGATTACTTGTTGATTTCGTGGGTTAGCTGAGAACTCAATTCTCATTTGGTGGAATTCATTATCTGTGTCCACATGATTAGAGTTAGAAAATGACAATCTTCTTGGAAAATTTCAAAGTTAAGATGCTATTGATTGAATCATTTTCTTTTTAGTAACTTCCGGGTCTTTAACTTTACAGGGTTCGACAAAATTTTTTATATACAAATTTTAGTAAATTTTGATAAAAGTTGATGAAATATTTTGTTAAAAAATCGATAAAAGTTATGAATCACGTTAAATATGTGGTTAAAATTAATTGTTTACTTTGATCTCAATTTGTTAAAAACTAAAAATTAAAATTAAATTTTTCCAATCAAATATTGACTACTCGAGTCCCTTTAGTTTATGATGTATAGACAAGTAAAAATATCACATAAGATGTTAAACACGCTTTATGAACTAAGGTTCTGACGGGTCGAATGAACTATGTGAACTCTTGGAATTGTCTGTGTTTGGTCCGCATAAAAATAAGATTTTTAGCCGATTTTGCTACTTTTTTAGTTAATTTTTGAGGATTGTAAAGATTCGACCTACAATCTCGAGTAACCCATATCGGACTCCCATCTACTCACTACCAGCACGGGCTTGCTCAAGAAGTCATCAAACATGTTTACTGACCCATTTGGTTTTGGGTTCAATATGTGCAGATGTACTCAACCGGTTATGAAGTACCTACCACTGGTAATAAATCCAACATTCATCAACGCGATCTGTCAGGGCGAAAAATATGAAGTGAGATGAACGTAAGCATCAAATTTTCATCTTTGCGTGTGAATTTGTTATCACGGAAAGGTGCAAGAATGAGAAGTTCTTCACAATGTACAGATGGGAGAGGTTGGTTAGCTTTTCAACACGAAATGCAGTAAAAAAATCACTGACTACTGTGTATCGGGATTGAGTACAACAACCGTGGTAATCGCATAGCTGCGTTAGTCATAATTTTGATTTAATTTAATTTGAACTGGTGATTAGACAAATTACCAACAGCGATATTGTAGGACACTCACATAACTTTGTGAGTTATTATCGACATAAATGTCGCTACAATTTGTTCAAGAATCACCAATGGTACTTCAAGTCACAGATGAGAAGTCGTCGGTGTGATTATTCTTAATGTTGATTGAAGACAATAACTGTTCGTAACCAAAACGTAATTATCGACATTCAAAAGAACAATTCTTTAAACCCAATAACACAAACATGAGCATGAGATGAGTTGTGTGGTCACTTTCCAATATTCAAAAACTAGGTCGACATTTTCTAGCCATATTCCATGCTGTCAAACTCGTAACTTATAGTTGTAAAATCCATAATTTAGGAGGCATCGAGGTAAACTTACTTTGCCAAACTCGATCCGAAATCCGTTTATTTGATAAATTATTCCTCCATTTTTTTTGAGCACTCCCATAAATGGCATCATCAACATGAAAATTTTCGACTTGCCACTGACATTGAGACATTTATTCACCACTATTTTATCCCTTGAAAGCTTCATCAAGAAGCACTAAAAAACTACAAATATGTCGTATCAACGACAATGCCATTAATTATGTTTTTGGAAATCTCCGATGTTAGTGATTTTGATTGAAGTCCATAGCTCTTGGCGATTCAGATGGAAGTACAAGCATTTGTATTCTTGGTGATCTCCGATACACATTTTATCTACATATAGAAGAAACAATTTCTTGTAACTGATAACATAAAAATATTAACATGAGGTGATTCACGTAGCCGCTCTTCAATATTAAAAGAAAACCTTATCACAACCACATTCCATGTTGCCACAAAGATTTTATAGTTGTGCACATTTATAATTTGTAAGGTATCGAGGTCGATCTTACATCGTTGGACTTGATTAGAAATCCATTTAGTTGAGACGTTGTTCATCCATTCTTTATGAGCACTTCCATGAATGTTATCATCAATATGAAGATTATGAGCTTTGTTGTTGACCAATGTTATGGATATCGGACCAGATAGACCGGTTCAATAAAAAAAAAATGAGAACCTGGCATGTATTCGGTCAGATTCTTGCATTGAAAATCCCTTCATTAAAAATCGATGCCAAACCGGCTAAACCGGTGGTTAAACACTGAACCAATTGACTCAGACACGATTTCCCAGCGTTCACCAATTAGATAGATTGGAAAAAATGAAAAATTAGCTGCACCATTCTTCAAGCTAAGTTTTTTCAAGATCTAAAATTTATCAGACCTTTAGTTGTAACAGAAATTATTTATTTCTCCTTATTTTTTATTTTCTTCTTTCTATTTTTCCCTTTCTCTCGCTGAAAGTATTTTTCCCCTTCACCATAGATGACATTAGCCTTTATTTGACGAATTGTGCTATTTGTACAACTTTATAGGCAAAAGGCCAAATGACGATACTCATTTTCAAACATACATTTATATTATAAAATATTTTACACGTAAACTTTAAATTTATTTTTTTTTTTAAATTTTTAATCACACAATTTTCAAAAAATGGCAATTCAATTTTTCAAGAAATCACAATTCAAACTCCATTTTTAAAAATAATAACCATAAAAAAAGGCTTAGTACCCTAAGTCCGATGAAGCAGGTGAAGGAGATGAAGTATTATTTCTTATTAAAAAACTAGGCTTAGGACCATTACTTTCTTCTATAGGTTCTATCCCATTACAAAAGGAAAAATACGTAAGACCCTATTTGATTATCATATATTTCATGAAAAATATCACATTCGAGAAAAATAAATTTTACTTTAGCCATCTGATTGTAACGTAGAAATAAAAATCGAATTTCAAGGTACAACCACTTCAACCTGCATTTTCTTTGTTTTCATGAAAAACGAATTCTTCTGAATTTGGTGGGTTTTTATTTTCCAACTAACATGGATTTGAAATTCCTTTCCACCTTTACATATTAAACGGACCTTAAATAAAATACTTTAAGTATGCAATTTCACATTTAGGAAATTCATTAAAAAAAAAAGTTTCATAAATCATGTGTTAAATAATAATATTATATATATTATTCTGATTGAAACTTAGAAAATCCATAATTTAAATAAGGATAATTTGATAAACATTATCACATCGTAATGTGTCTATGTTTGATAACAATACTTTTCGACCTTTTTTCTACATACTTATTTTTATTCATACATTCATACAATAAAATATTTTACACATAAATTCAAAATTTTATCTTACTTTTCAATTACACGTTCTCTTAAAAATCACATTCAATTTTTTATTTTTTATTTTTAATATGGTTGTCGAACAGTGGCATAATCACATTTCTCCCTCCTCCATTTTCTCTCTCTTACAATAAATATCTGCAACTCACCCTCTTACACATCACACTTTTTCATTATTTCTTACCTCACATTTCTCCCTCTATTTTATATTATTTAATAATTGTTTGTCTCACTTATCACGTTGTCTCTCTTGCACCTCATACTTTCTTTCTTTTTACAATCACGATTTGTTTTCTTCAAAATTAAGTGACACTACAATAAAATTTACTTTTTACGACAAGCATTATATGTCGTAAAAAAAAATTTACGGCATACGACTGAACACCATATAAAACAATTCCGTAAAAAGTGACATTTTTACAACGTGCAAATCATGCATAAAAGAGCGCCATTATTACTTTTTATGGCGTTCATGTGCACGCCGTAAAAATAATTAATAGTGTTCCTAATGAATGATGTAAAAAATAAAATATATTTTGTAAAATGGGCAGTTCGACTCTAACAACACATACGGGAGGGTGAATATGTGTGTAATGCGAAATTTAAAATTACTAACAAATTAAATAGTAACAAGTCACTTTTTAATTCTTTTCTAGATGATTAAACATGCAAGTCATTTTTATTCTAAATTTGAATACCGCAGTTTATGTGATCAATCAATAAACAAAACTAAAGCAGTAAATCAACACCAGGATGATCACAGAGAAACCCAACTGGGAAAAGGTCGGGGCACTTTGTCAGTCAATCTACTATAAACGATTTTAACAACTTACAGTCTATCAGACTAGACGACTCGTACTATTTGATCTCCCGACTGCACTCCTTACAGCTCTCCCTGGATCCGGTGCTCCCCTGCACCAATCATTAATTGTTGCCAAAGTTTTCTGTGGAATCTACTACCCTGCAGCACTCCTAACCGTGTGGAATCGTCTATCTCCCGCGGATCAACGAAAAACACCTTGTTCTTCACAGACTGGAACTCTAGCCATTTCCCTCGATCTTCAGAACTCTGAACAGATGTAGAGGAAAAACAGTTTGGTATTTGGATTATAGGAACGCTGTTTTTCTCACCAAGACAAACTCACAAGATGAATGTTGAAAGTGAGAATATGAAGAAATTCTCTCTGATGAAGCTCTCTTAATAATCAACCTTTATTTTCACATTCAGATGTGTTTTGGTATATATAAGTAAGCTAGGAACCGAATGGGTCACATAAAAAGTCTTTAAATTGCGAAATAAAAATTTTTCGGATAAACACGTCGCTTGAGCGAGAGCTCAGCAACGGTCGAGCGACAGCACGTCGCTCAAGCGAAGGAGGAGCGACAGTCCAGCGATAATGTTTCTGTTTTTGTAGCTTGAGCCAAACCTTGGCGATAGTCCAGCGAAAATTCGCGCCGTTTTTCCTCCTTTTGCTAATCTCGAACTCTAAACCTAATAACCCTATTTTCAACTATTTGCATATTACTCTTTGACTTTTTAAATATAGTACAATTCAGTCCTTTTGTTTACAGAATTGTCAATTACAAAATATCTAAAACCTAACAATCTCCCCCTTCGACATTTTGTGACAAAACTACTAACTAAATCAAGGCAGCAATCAAAAATAAAGTATATACTCAAAATCTATGACAAACAGACTAATTTGAACAATTCTGCAGTTTGATCAACACATGTTTCCTAAAACAAATAACTTAACACTTAGTGTAAAATGTGTGGAAGACAGTATAATAAAACAGTTCAAGCAGTTTATATAATTTAGGCAATTTATGAATCAATTAGACTTGTTCAATTTTAATATGCATGTTAAATCAAGACGTAGTAACAATGCAATCCCAACATACCACGAAGACACATTGATACTACTAAAACATTAAATTTAATTTAGTAGAACCGAAATCAAAAGTTGTAGATATATCAAGTAGATAAAAAATANCAAAATCAAAAGTTATAGATACATCAAGTAGATAAAAACATATACATCTTGTTAAAGTAAGAATATCTATTCCATTAAAATATCTTTATCTACGCCCCATTTTTATCACAAAATGATAAGAGACCAAGAAATATCCTACATTCTCCCATTTACTACAAACTCTCAACGTTTTTATACATGCCGTAGGCAAATGAATCTATGTCTCTCCCCAACAACCCCTCAGATATAAAATGCAAATGGTAATGAATTGAATTTCAATTTTAAAAAAAAAAAATTAACACTAACATATAATCACTCAAAAATGCAGTAGTCAACAAGCAAAATTATAGTAAATGTACAGTAAGCATTCCCACACACTTGACTCAAGGTAATCATGGAGTAAATTGTATAAGTGACGCATATGTGTAAAGTACCACTAATCTGTTGTAATGAGGACCCAAAACCTAAATTTTGTGAGAAAGAACATGTAAAATATCACTGTCAATAAGTGAATTCCTCTACTTATGAAAGTCAAGTAATTTAAAGCACATTAGAACCTTTAAATAAAAACTCATTTTGTATTAATATTTTCTTTTTTCCTCCTAACTTTTTGCATTTTCATTTTCCAAAATTTATTTTACTTTATTTTTTTCAATATTTGAAACTCATAATTATTTTTCACATCTTAAGTGCAAATTCCATTGACGGACTAAAATGACACATGTGGTGAGTTTTAAGTCGGTTAACCAAAGTCAGTTGACCATAGGAACCAGGTTATGAAAAATCCCGCATGCTTAATTGCTCGAGTCAAATAGGCTCCGAAGAAGAACACAAGATATTGAACTTTTTATTATCGGGGATAAACTTGAGTTTAAGTCTAATAAATACGGTCAATTCATATTTGAAGTCACCTTACTAACAAGTGATTGTTATCCCAAATCTCACACACGCGGTAGAATCTCACTAACAAAATCATAGTGTGTGCAATGCAGATGGTATATGAAGAGACCAATATTAAGTACTCTATACATAACCTAAGCCAACAATGGAAAATATGTTACAGTACATCAATGAAACCCATGCTTGAACACAACCAACAAGATCAAGTACATTATATGTTATACTGTAAAAGCAAAGTCCCACATTTGTTTTTTTTTTTTTTTTATTTCTTCAAATTTTCAATTTTTTTTTTATTTAAATTTAAAGCATGAATGCACCAAGCACGCACAAAAAAAGGCAAACATACAAAAATAAATAATAATAAAAGTTATACATGAATTTTCTTCCTATAATGCAAATAAACAAATATGATGCATGCACAAAAAATACATAATCAATGAGGTACACAAATACCAATAGTTGTTCGAAGAAATTCAAAACGTAGACCATCCAATGGTTTGGTAAATAAGTCAGTTAATTGGTTCTCAGTAGAAATGTGCTCAAGTGTTATAACACGAGTCTTTACAAGCTCTTGAATAAAATGATGTCATATATCAATATATTTGGTACGAGAGTGTTGAACAGGATTTTTGGAAATATTAATGACACTAGTGTTATCACAAAACACAGTTATAGTACCATGTTCAATGTCATAATTACTCAACATCTGCTTCATCCAAAGCAGTTGAGTGCAGCAACTTCCTGTAGCAATATATTCGGCTTCTACCGTGGACAATGAAATAGAGTTTTGTTTCTTACTCATCTAAGCTACAAGATTAGCTCAAACATAAAAGTAGCCTCCAGAAGTACTTTTTCTATCATTGGCATTTCCAGCCTAATCAACATCGAAATAGCCAGCAAGATCAAGATTAGCATCCCTAGAGTATAGGATCCCATAATAAATAGTANTCAACATCGAAATAGCCAGCAAGATCAATATTAGAATCCCGAGAGTACAAGACCCTATAATCAACAGTGCCATTAACATATCTAATAATACGACGTACAATGCTCATGTGTGATTCCTTGGGATCAGCCTGAAAATGCGCACAAACCCCAACACTAAAGGCTATATCAAGTTTACTAGTAGTAAGGTCTACAGTGAGATATCAGTTGGTGTAACTACACCAGCAACAGTTGTTGCAGGTGGAGCCCACCCATTTTAAAAGCTAATCAAAATACGTTCATCTAACGCTTTAATGAAAGCTTTCATTCGGACTTTCCAGTAATCATAATTGCTTCCGTCGAAAAACAGAGGCACGGACAAAGACTGACTCATCTAAAATAATATACTAAGGGTCAGGAATCGATTTAAGGCTCTGATACCAATTGAAAAATGTGTAGCGAAATCTAAAACAACACTTAGAGAGGGTGAATATGTGTATAATGCTGAATTTAAAATTACTAACGAAATAAATATCAACAAGTCACTTTTTAATTCTTTTTTAAATGATTAAACATGAAAGTCATTTTAATCGTAAATTTGAATACCTAAGTCTATGTGATCAATCAATAAACAAAGCTAAAACAGTAAATCAATATCGGGATGATCACGGAGAAATTCAATTGGAAAAAACTCTGGGCATTTTGTCAGTCAATCCACTATAAACGAATTTAACAACTTACAGTCTATCAGACTAGACGATCCGTACTATTTGATCTCTCGACTGCACTCTTACCGCAGTTTAAATAATCAATCAATAAACAAAGTAAAAGCAGTAAATCAACACCGGGATGATCACGGAGAAACCCAATTAGGAAAAACTTCGGGCACTTTGCCAGTCAATCCACTATAAACGATTTTAACAACTTACAGTCTATCAGACTAGACGATCCGTACTATTTGATCTCTCGACTGCACTCCTTATAGCTCTCCCTGGATCCTGTACACCCCTGAACCAATCCCTAGCTGCTGTTGCCAAAGCTTTCCGTGGAATCTGCTACCCTGTAGCACTCCTAGTCTTGTGGAATTGTCTATCTCCCGTGGATCAACGAAGAACACCTTGTTCTTCACAGATTGGAAGTCCAGTAAACTTTCCTCAATTTTCAGAACTCTGACCAAATGTAGAGAAAAGGCAGTTTGATATTTGGATTATATGAACGATATTTTTCTCACCAAAACAAACTCACATGATGAAGGTTGAAAGTGAGAATATGAAGGAATTATCTCTGATGAAACTCTCTTAATGATCAACCTTCATTTTCACGTTCAGATGTGTTTTTGTATATATAAGTGGGTTAGGAACGAATGAGTCCGGTAAAAAGCCTTTAAATAGTGAAATAAAAATTTTTCAGATAATCACGTCGCTCGAGCGAGGGCTTAGCGACGGTCGAGGGACGGTATGTCGCTCGAACAAAGGAGGGGCAACAGTCCGCGACGATATTTCTATTTTTGTAGCTCGAATCAAACCTTAGCGACAGTCTATCGAAAATCCACGTTGTTTTTCCTCCTTTTGCCAATCTCAAACCCTAGATCTAATAACCATATTTTCAACTATTTGCACATTACTCCTTGACTTTTTAAACAGTGCAATTTAGTCATTTTGTTTACAGAATTGCTAATTACAAAATATCTAAAACCTAACACTTTTTACAATGTGTACATGAACGCCGTAAAAATTCTCTTTACAACGTTCCTTAATACACGTCGTAAAATAGTACTTCACTTTTTACGACATGCCGTAAGGAACATCGTAAATGTCAATTTAATTTTTTTTAAAATTGTTTATTATTTGATTTCTTGCAAACGTATAATAAATACGAAACAAAATTATACACATAAATCTATATATAATTAGATTCTTCATAATTTCGATAAATAAAAATATTAAGTACGGTTCAATCTATTCTCTCATAGGTCAAAAATGCTCTAGACCCAACACCAAATGCAACACATGCCTGTTGTAATTTCATTTGAAAAAAATCGTAAAAGAGATCGATTTGGTGGAAAAGCGAAAGTAAAGTGTTTTGGCTAAAAAGGGTAGGATTGAACTGCAATGAACTGCTGATTGATGATGATGTCATCGGCTCAAATCTATGAAGGAAATTGATGAGAAAAAAGAAACGGAGAAGGAGAGGAGAAAGAAAGAAAAAGAGAAGGAAGAAAACGTGGGGGAGAAAGAAAGGAAAAGAAAAGGGAAAGGGAAATAAAAGGAAAAGAGGGGGAAAAATAATGAAGCAAAAGAAAGAAATATTTATAAACCTTAAGCTCAAAAGCTTGAGTAGATGTTAAACAAATTAGGACTCAATTTGTGAGAAAATTTAATCATCTTCAACTTGAAGTGTGAATGAACATTATTAAACTACTCTTTTGTCCATGTCTCCTTTTTTTTGGACACTTCTTCTAGCTCACCTAACCATACCGGGAATTAGACAACATAAATTAATTTTTATAAAATCCAAAATAATTATTTTTTACATCATTAGAGGACAGAAGCAGCCATGAAGTTGCTCTTTAAACACCGCTTCTCAATCTCATCATGAAAGCTCTTAGTGCATGTTGGGTATGAAAAACTTCATGAGGATATTTAAAATTGAAATTTATCTTTAAATTATTGATGACGTAAAGGGTTATTGGATGTGTATTTGTGTGCACACAACGTGTCTATATTTGCATGTGTTTACTAACACAAAATCTTCTACAAATGTGGTCAGCTACTTGTGGTCCTTTTTCTTATGATGGACGCCATCAAAATGACTTTTTTGGAGGAAAAAAAATGTTGTTAGCCGGAAAACCATGGCATTTATTTACGCTAAGATAACAATAGACTGCAACGTGCATTGTAATGCTATGTGCCACGTTCATATACATTATTCCTTGGTTCTACTTACTTCTACAAGAGTAAATTATTGCATTAGGTCAAAATTATACAATTAGCAAATTGACAATTTCTTTAGTCCAAATTAAGACCACCACAACCCTCACATCAAATCAGTGACGGATCCAGGATTTTGAGTCAGCACGGACGGCCATAAATCGTCAACCGTTGTCAGCAATAAAATATTAAGAGCCCCGTTTGATGTCCATTTTTGTTTGCAAAACGTGTATTTTGGAATAGTGATTTGATGGAAAATATGTAGTTAAAAATAAGAAAAAGTTTTGAATTTGATTGTAATATTATTTTATTGAAAAATATGCGGTTGAAAGAAGAAAGAAAAATGTATTTAAAAAAAAATCAAATAAGGTTTAAAATTTAAATATAACAATTATTCTGTTCAAATTGAACATATATTATTTTGTTGTAAGAAATAGCAATATTCACCAAATGATATTGTGGCCAAGTTTTGTATAATTCAAAGGAAGAACACGTAATCAAATTTTTCGAATTGTATTAAACCCGTTAAAACGTAATATATATTATTCTGGTTAGATAAACTTCAAGTTCAGTGAATGCCCCAATGGTGAAGTTCTCAATTACCTAAGGAGAAGTCAAGGTTTCGATTCTCCTCTGCTTAGATTCTCTTTGATTTTGGTAAATGTAATAACATTTTTTGAACTCTCACACAATGTATACAAAAATGTCACCCACACAATGTACACTTGGTATTATTATTCTTCTTTTCTTTTTTTTTATTTCTTTTATTATTATTTTCTTTAAGTAGTAAATTAAGAATAAATTACTTAATTTTAAAATCAAATTATAGTTAGTATATTTCTTAATTGCACAAATAAGTTAGAATAGTTGGACTGCATATTAGACTTCAACTTATATTTGTAATGTTCATATAGATGTATTTAATTATTCATACAACTGATTAGACCCCAATAACTTCCCAATTGCACATTTTGACCATTTACCCTTTAACTTTTCCAGATCGGTGCCTAGTTCAATTTTTAAAATATTGCTCTTAACATTAAAGTTAAATAATTTTCTTCTTTAATGTTTTGACCTATAGAAGTTTCATCAAGAAAGTCAAAAAATTAAAAATACATTGTAATAATAGTATAATGGGGACAAAATAATCTTGAAAATCTTAGGAGCAAAATCTTTCTCAATAATGATATACAATTTTCCATCTCTTCGTCGCTCTTGTCAATCGTCAATTGCTAATAGCCGGTCACCAATCGCCCGTACTTGTGGCCTATTGTTTGGTCTGAGTCGCCTCTCACTCTCTTCTTTCTCAGTTAGATTTAAGCATTTTTCTCCTTTGTTTTTTTCTTTTTCTTTTTCTTCATTAAGTGTTCATTATTTGTTAATTTTGTATTTGAAACGTAAGTTTATTTATATTTATTTTATTATTTTTTTAAGAATTTTATTGGTTGAAAAATATATGATATTATATTGTATGAAATAACAAATGAATATATTGATGTCTACATTGGCTGAAATATATTTTGTTTGTGAACTTGTTATACACTTGTGGTTTGGATGAAAATTAGTACGAGTGACACCTACTTTCTCATATGTACGCATCTCCCTTCCACCTTCCCTACGGAGATTCTATAGTAAATTGGAAACGTTAAAGTGAGTTGTGGCTTTTAAATAGGAAGATAAAGAGATAAAAGTCGAACAATATTTATATTATGTTGGATTTTTGTTCATTCGCTTTGCTCGAGTGACTATGAAAAGTAGAGAGATAGATCACACCAAAAAGTTGTCATTTCTATTCAATACGACACCAGCTTCCTTCCCACTTGAAATGGATTCAACAAAAGCTTCTTTCCTCTCGGCCTGTGTCTTTCTATGGGGACACGCATCACTTTGGACTTGCTTTATTGGTAGATGCATGAGTGAAACATAATAGCTAGGCACGTCGTGGGAGGAGAAAAAGAAATCGATTAGATTATCACTAGCGTTGGCAAGTTCTAGAGTACTTGTCAAGGGCGCTGTGCATAACCCGTGATGATTATCACTACCTGCACCTCACATCTCGACAGAATGAAACGTGTAACCCGCATGCTATTCTATTCAAAGAAGTTGTGATTTGGATCTAAGTCTAAGTTAACAATTAATTTTAATCACATATTTTATAGGATTCACAACATTCCAACCACAATCAATTTTTATCAAAATCGACTGAAAATCTGATTTTAATCTCTATCAAACAGGGTTGCATGTGTTGATATGGTAATGTTGGATTAACTAGTTGCATGTGTTGAGATGGTAATATTGGATTAAAACTGCTTGTAGAAAGTTCTAATTGACCGACGAAACTTATGTGAAACGAATAATTGAGACAAATTATTAAATTAACTATGTTTTAGTATTTACAATGTGATTTCACAATTTTAATAAATCTTTTTAGATAAAACGCGAAGGTCCTTAACCTTTGAAACATAGTCATTTTTTATTCAATCTATTTTTCTGTTAGTCAATTTATTTGAAGCATATCCAAAAATATTATTCTCTATTAAAATTTTAAGAAAATGAAAAAAGAAAATTCATAAAAAAAAAAAAAATTTAAGCCCGCATTTAGTAGGGACTAAAATCAAATTTTTAGTAGATTTTGATAAAGTATTGATGAAATGTATGATTGAAAAGTTGTAGATCTTATAAAATATGTTAATAAAATTAATTATTGACTACCAAACAGAATCTAAAAGAAATAAAAAACTAATATCATCTTCTTCTCCCCATATCGTCTACCTACAATTGTAAACACCATCAAGGGGCGCGTCGTTTGTGCTCGAGGCGAGCATCAAATTTCTCGTGCGAGCTGATAAGTGTGTTTTTATGTATTTATTAGGCATTTTCACGAGCTAATTATTGAAGAAATTGAGTGAATTCCTATTCATAATTGTGTAATTATGGTGTTTGTAGGCCAAAATTCCAAGTTAGTGGATAAATGAGCTAAAGGAAGGAAAAATGACCAAAAGTGCACAAAAACATGACTTGGGGACCAAAATGCACAAGTGCTGACATTTGAAGACTTGAGGCTGCAATATTCATTACATTTTGAATTAAAACCCCAAAATTGGGTCTTCTGCTGGGACTTCTTGTCTCTGCCCGTCGCTGGTTTCTTTCTTTCCTTCATTTTTCATTTCATTTTTTTTTTCTCTTCCTTTTTCTTTGGTTTTATTTAATATTTTGGAGATTAAATCAAGAGTACTAAGAGATACAGACTTTGGCAATGATTTGGAGAAATCAAGTTCTAGCTCTACAAAAGGGTTTTATCTTTGAACTTTGATTTTCTCAATTGTTTTGTCAAATTTGTAATGTATTGGTATCAAGATTCTCCTTTTTATCACATGTATAAAATGAGTTAAGTTTATTGTGTTGGAATTTATGATGTAGCTTAACTTAAATTTTACTAATACCTATTCATTGATGCTTACATTACCATTATCTTTGTGTATTAATTATTGTGTTGCATTTTCCTTATTTATTTGGCCAATAGATGAATGGGTTAGGTGGTTTGTTTAATTATTGAGAAATTATTGTGCTTTCTAGACCTAGATAATTAATGCCCTAGGTTGTTTTAGATGATAGATATATACTTCTAATCCTAGGTGACCATTTGAGTTATTTTCACCACTTTTTAATGCAATTGGTTAGGTTTTTATCAACATAGAAATATTGTGGATAAACTTAATCGATTAGGGTTAATTTCACTCGAGAAATGTAATTAACTAAATTGGAGAATCGGGTCTAACATTGTATTTTGATGATTTGCATTTCCGCGTTATTGTTGAGATATTAATGAAACGAAGATTAAGCGAAGTCAAAAATTCCAACCCATTTGAAATCTAAAAAGTCCTACCACTTTTGCAATTGTTAGTTTAAAGTTAATCATTTTATTTTCAATTCTAATTTCAAAGAGTTTAATTGTTTGTGTTTTTTTCGTTAAATTGAATTCTCTTGTAATTGGAAGAAACACTCTTCGAGGGATCGACTCGGATGCAAAACGTCCATTTTACTACTTGATCGCGACCCCGTGCACTTGCGGTGTATATTTTTAACGAACACGAACCGCTCGCCAACTTGTGATAGTTGGCTTGTGAGCTCATCAACTCATGAGCTATACGTAGGTGAAAATGTAACATTTGACAAAAAAACAAAAAAAAAATTAATGAGTCACTCGCTAATTTGATTATGCTCACCGCACCAGTGACAAGTCGAGCCAACCCAACAGTGGATGAGACAAGTGACACGACCCATTTAACACCTACCACCACACCACTGCCACTCCCATAGCCGACCACACACCACACTATCGCCACCAATACCAAAACCAGGGGATTTCTCCCTAATGATTTGCTATTAAAAAAATGGCGACAAGTTTTGGAATATTATATCAGCATGAATGAAGACAGTAGTCCAAGAACACGTTGTTCCTTTATATAGATAAAAAAAATAAGAGAGAAACTATTTAGTATTTTTAATATAAAGAAAATTAGTGGCGGATCTAAGATTTTGAGTGAGCACGGGCGGTCATTGACGGCCGCAATAATAACCAACGTGAACTGAAATTACTTATATCGTAGTTTGAATTGTAAGTATGAGTGTACGTTATCTACAAGTCTAACAATGTTTAACGAGTAAAATTTGAAGTTTGAAAAACGGGTTCAATTATTTACTTTCTTGTTTCGATTTACTAATAATTTTAGTCTAATAGAAAAAATGATTATTTTAATAATCTCATTGTATTGTCGAATTTTAGCTAAAAAAAAATTTAAAAACAAAGGGGGAATATACCATAGTCCATAGTGGTCAAATGTTTCACAATTCCAACGGTGATCATAGGTTCAAATCTTCCAATTGGGTTTTTATGATGACTATATGCTCCAAAATGGTGAAAAATTAAACTAAAATAATTTTAAAAGGGATTGCTAAGATTCGAATCCAAAACCCCCATTCGCTTAAATAGTGCCATAACCAACTAAAATACAATAACATTATTTAAATTAAAGGTAATCACAGTTATATATTCAAATAAATAAATATATTGAACAAATTTTTTTTGAATCCTGACGAATCCAGCATGAGCTATCGTCGGAGCTCGTCGGGTGTTGGATCCACCGCTGTATACAACTATGATCCTTTTCTTGGACAATACATTTTTAAAGCATGGAAATCTTGAACTTATAGTTAAATTTAATAATTAATTTTCTCCAAAAATGATGAGGAAAGATTAAGCCCCTTTTTGTTTCTCATTTTTCATCCATTAAAATGAAAAATATGACCGTTATTCGTTATCCATCATATCAAGCCATCAATTTTGAATTTCTATATCTTGTGTAGGATTCAATAACGACTATATTTTTCATTCTATTATATAATAGTATGGCCCAAACGGGCCCTAAGAGGATGTTTGGTGATAATTGAAATTAATTTTTTAGTAGATTGTTTTATAGAAGTTTTTGAAACGTGTGGTTGAAAAATTGTGGGATCCATAAAAGATGTGATTAATATTGATTGTTTGACTTAAGTTAAAATCAGATTTTAATCCAAAACAAAAAAAATGTTTATAGAAAAAAACAAAATTAATAGTCAAAATAGTAAGCATTGTTGAAATATATATAAAAAAAATTAACTTTCTAAATTTTAAGACATTCTCTATTATATTAATAGGTATAAACATTTATGGATGCAAAACTTGGTTACCAAGTTGCTTCGAGTCCAAGCAACTTGTGAATAAATTCCTCAAGTGAAATTTACTATTGCTTGATACACATGCAAATAGATCACCAAAACTCGTGCTAAACCCAAGTTTGATGCCCATAATTTCTTTTAAAAGTTAGCTTTTGTAATAGTGAATTGTTTGAGAATTTTGTGATTTATATACAAAATATTTTATTTTAAAAATGTGTAGTTGAAAATGAATTTAAAGAAGAAAAGAATTTTGAAAGAATGAGAATCAAACAGGCCTAAGAACAATGTGGTTTGAAAGGGTTTAATGAATTTACTTAAATACATTATTTAAACAAAATTTTATAATTGATAGTTCTAAAAAACTGATTTTAACTAGAATAATGTTATCCAACATTATTTTAGAATATCAATTTAAGCGATCAAACTTGATAATTTTAATTAAATAAATTAGTGATCTTGCATTTAAGAATCTACCATTTAATGTCATGTAGATATCACCTAAATGTTTGACACCAATTATGCTGAATAATATTACTCTTTCAACTTTAGAAAACTTGTAATATTGACTATTAATTATTTGAATCATGCTATATGTAAAATATTGGTTGACAACACTTGATTGACAACAATTTATTTGATATCATTATATTCAATTATTTATAAACCCGTTTTCTACATCACATATTTAAATTTTGACAACCCATGATTGTCAACGAATGTTGTACATTTAACTTTTCTTTTAACTATTTAGCACCTGTTTAGTGCCCTTTAATTTTTTTTTAAAAAAAACTATG
This sequence comes from Fraxinus quadrangulata, assembly GCA_903798255.1. Lineage (NCBI taxonomy): Eukaryota > Viridiplantae > Streptophyta > Magnoliopsida > Lamiales > Oleaceae > Fraxinus > Fraxinus quadrangulata. The sequence goes on along the minus strand of CAIGRB010139990.1, from coordinate 58,360 downwards.
TTGTTTTGAATATTATTTTTTTGAAGAACGTGAGAAAATTTTTAAATTTATGTACAAAATATTTTATTGGGTAAATGTGCTATTAAAATCGAATATAAAAGATAAATTGAAGTAAAATAAAAGGAATCAAACCGCGCTTTAAATCTAATTCGCAATTGATGTGACAGACCCGCCCAAACGACCAGCTCAATTCAATTCCAAGAATGACCTACAAATGTTTCCCAAATCTTTTAAAAGTTCTCAGAAAAGCCCGCTACCTAGTTGGCATCGCTACTCTCGCCACCACTACCACCACAAACACATCCGCCGCGGCTCTTGCTTCCAAAATCTCTACCATGGAAGCCGACCTACAGACTATAAAAACCCGCCTGTGTATTGTCGGAAGCGGCCCTGCTGCCCATACCGCCGCCATCTATGCGGCCCGTGCGGAGCTTAAGCCTATTCTCTTTGAGGGTTGGATGGCGAATGATATCGCCCCCGGCGGGCAGCTTACTACTACCTCCGAAGTTGAAAATTTTCCGGGTTTCCCTGATGGGATCGGTGGTATAGAGCTTATGGACCGCTTTCGCGCTCAATCGGTCCGGTTCAAAACCGAAATCTTCACTGAAACTGTCTCTAAAGTCGACTTTTCGTCATCTCCCTTTAAAATTTTTAGCGATGATAGGACTGTTCTTGCTGATTCTGTTATAATTGCTACTGGTGCCGTTGCCAGACGCCTCCAATTCCCTGGTTCTGAGGAGTTCTGGAACCGTGGCATCTCTGCCTGCGCGGTCTGTGACGGTGCCGCTCCTATCTTCCGTAACAAACCTCTTGCTGTCATTGGTGGCGGTGACTCTGCAATGGAGGAAGCCACCTTTTTAACCAAATATGGTTCTAAGGTTTACATTATCCACCGAAGGGATGAATTTAGGGCTTCGAAGATTATGCAGAACAGGGCTTTGTCAAACCCGAAGATTGAAGTCTTGTGGAATTCTACAGTAACAGAGGCGTACGGGGAGAGGTCTTTGGGGGGTTTAAAGGTGAAGAATTTGGTGAGTGGGGAGGTTACTGATTTGAGCGTTTCTGGTTTGTTTTTTGCGATTGGACATGAGCCGGCAACCAAGTTTTTGGGCGGGCAGCTGGAGGTGGATTCTGATGGGTATGTGATCACGAAGCTTGGCACCACTCAGACCAGCGTCAAGGGTGTATTTGCTGCTGGTGATGTTCAGGATAAGAAGTATAGGCAGGCTATTACTGCTGCTGGCTCAGGTTAGTTAAAAATGCTTTAAACTTTCTATGCTTTTTAAAATATTTATTACTTGGTCATTTGGGTTTATGTTATGGTCTTGAATGATTTGTGATGTTTAGTTTAAGCTGCTGTCATTAGGGATCTTGTATAGTTGCCTACTGTTATTCTAGATTGATTTTTAATGTACATTCGAAGAAGCTTTGAGCTATGAAAAATTTGTAATCCTATAACCATAAGCAACATAGCTTTTTCATCACTACGGTTTATAGAACCGTGTACAGAGAATATTATTGTGTTTGGAAATTATCAATCAAAGAAGCAAATGATGGTGTTGCTTCCCTCAGCTAATTAACAGATTTTAGCAGAATTGTTACTTATGAAACTGGGCACAGGTAGAAGTGGGTAATAGTTAGGAATTATTTAACGGATAAGAATCAAGATTTCTTAAGTTGGCAAGCATACTTAAAGGGGGAAAAAGGAAAATTGATGAGGGGCTGTTTACTACTATAAACATGTCCCCGTGAGCAGTTGCTTGTCTGTGAAGATATAATAAACTTTTCATTTTGTAGGTTTCTAAAGGAAAGAATAGGGTCCTGCTGAGAATGTTGGGCTACCTCTGAAGGTCTACGCTCCAAGTAACTTCCTGAATATTGGAGAATAACATAGGAATAGTTCTTAGGCAGTTATGCAGCACAACTTAGGTTGGATTCCACCATAAGACTCACGAAAGCTTTGAAGAAGATGCCTAAGTTACCTAGTCTTTATTTATCTGTTAAGAATTCATGTGTAGTTGAGTTGAGAGCTCCAAGAGATCTACCAAGTCTAGGACTTCACTGTAAAAACATTGAATGAGAATTATCTTTCTAAAACTAGTGGATCTTGAAGACTTAGGATGTTTATGGCTCAATATGAGGCTCAAACTACGGTTACCAAAATATTTCGTGATTACAAAATTCAGTTTTAATAACAGAAGATCATGCTTGCATAGGCCTTCATTTTCCTACGAGCCTCCAATTCCGCACCCACTTTTTGGAAGGTAAAATTTGCTAGGTTAACTATTGAATTGGATTATGTTGAAGAGTTCAGGCCAATCCAACATAATTTTATTCACTGGGTTCATAAGAGAACATGGAATACAATGAATCGTTATTTTTTTTTCAAAAAGCAGGATACCCTGGTGATTGTGGATTTTGGTGGGATCATTTTGCTGCTTAATATCTTTATTATTGAATGTTGTTTGATGCAGTATAGTTTTTATCATTTTATTAGGAAAAAAAAGGTTAAGAAAGAGTTCCTCAATATGCCATTAAAGTATTAAGAACTTTCGAATTTGAACATGTAGATTTGAAATTGACCTATATAACTATTGGTTGTGCATCATTCTGAAAGAATAGTTTTTGATATTTTCTAGGTAAGCTCAAACTTGACCCCATCTTTGTAGCTTGAGTTGAGCTCAAGCCTCCTCAAATACTCAATCCATGGTTGCTCATGAGCCAACTCACAAGCTTTTATATATTTTTTAATTATGATATTAATTACTGAATACCTCTCATTATTTATGAAATAGTTATGTTTTATTTTCTCAATAAGAAGCTAAAATTTAGTGAAAATACCATAAACTTTTGTATCTTACTTTAGCGGAGCATGAGTGTCAAAAATAAAAGCTCAATTGAGTTTGGATCCTTTTTTTTTTTTTTTTGAGCTTGGCTAAAGTTTTTAAATCAGTCGGTGCATTTTGTTTGCACCCCTAGTTAGGTTTGGGTGAAGTTCAGATTACACTATTCTGATGACATCTCTACCTAATTCATAACTATCTGGCCCTATAATTGCCTACTAGAGGTTCAACATGTAGCTTATTTCAAATTCTTTCTCGATATTGAAACTAGAAAAATGTAGATTTCATTTATATATTACCAATGCAGGCATTCCATTTCACTTGATATAGTTTGTACATCATAAATCACTGAACTCGTAATCAAAGGTACTTATATAGCCCTTGTTTGACAACCATTTTAACGAGGCTTTTTTTTTTTTTTTGGGGGTTTGGGGGGAATAGTGAATTTTTTGGAGAATGTGTGGTAAAATAGTTGAAAAAAGTTTTGATATTTTATTGTGAGTGTGTGGAGTTGAAAATGAGTAAGCGTGTCTTAAATTTGGAACTTTATTGCTATTAGGAATGTTGTTTGGCATCCCAATTTGTTCTGATTTAATTAATATAGAGCTTATTGCTGATACCTTGTTCCCTATTCTAGTTGGAGTGTGCTTTTGGACTTTTTATCGTCTGCGGAATTATGTTATGATATGTGATTTGTGATTACTTCCTAGAAACGGTTCTTTAATTCTATAATTTTTATCTTCCTTTACAAATTTTCTAGTTCTCGTTCTCATCTCTTATTTTAACTACGCGAAACTGCACCAGCTTGCAGAAACAAACTCCTTGGATTCCTATAATTGTGGTGCTTCAAAATGATATCTTTAAACTAGTCTTCACTTTACAAGTCAAAAATTAAAAGGGGGCTCTGTGTTTAAGCAAAATAATTGGGCTAGGTGTGTTATTTTATTTTAATTTTTAACAAAAATGAGCTCCTAGATATTGTTGGAGAACTTACAAATTGAAAGGCCAAGAAAACAGACTGAGGACTTTTCTGTTAGGGTGACAAGTTAAGATAATTGTGGTTATGTACGGTATTCGATAAATTAGTTAGCTCCACATATCTCATTCTTTTTCCCTTCCACTAGGAGTTGCATCATTCTTATGATTGGTTCTTTTCTGTAATTAATACGAGTGTCATTGTCATGGTCTCATTAGCTGGCTGTTGTCTTCCTTGCTATCCATTCCCTGTACCTCACTTGTAAACTGTATTGATTGAGTTGTTAAGAATTGCTTGAGAATATTTTTCTTCCTTGTTTCCTCACATACTTTTACTGAGATTCAATAAGGTGCCTTGCTGCGACTTTCATAGTTGAAAGAAAATATTTTCCTTCCGAAGAGTAGTTAACTGTTGACGCGTAAGAAATAAATAATATTTGCTTCAGGTATGCTTGCTCAGTGACTCATCTTTCTTTCCTTATTCTATCAAGGACTGGGTTCATAGTCAAGGCACAAAAGCTCAAATCCTTTCTAATTACATCTTTATATGTGTTTCTTGGACACAGACAACCTCACCTTGAAGATAATATTTTAATGATAATTTCATCACTTTCCGAACCATTTTACTTAACAGCCTTCTTTGATTGCGTTTATAGTCGCTCAAGTCATCGCTTTTCAACTAGGGAGCAAAACAAGATCATTTCATTCCATTTTGGTGAAATAGTAAAGGATATTCCATTAGGCCAATGTGTGGTGTACAAGTAAACCTTTTATTATTGCTGGTGTTGATTTTATGCATCCCTTGCGGCAACTTCTGTAACAAGAAATAGAATCACCTTACAGACTGAATGGATTGAAATATTCTCAACTTAGTTTTGTGCAGTCATTCTCACTGGATCTAACTTGGGCTTTTTACCCTTTTTAATTGCTTGTGCCGATTTTATGTATCCCTTGTGGCGACTTCCGTAACAAGAAATAGAATCACCTCCTAGCTAGACTGAATGGATGGAAATATTCTCAACTTATTGCTTATGTGTTGTCGTTCTGACTGGAGCTAACTTGGGTTTTACTCTTGTCATGCAGGATGCATGGCAGCCTTAGAAGCAGAACATTACCTGCAAGAAATTGGTGCTCAAGTGGGCAAGAGTGATTGAATATTGAAACTGTTCTAGTGGAAATAACCTTGAATTATTGTCAGCCCCTATAAAGATTATTAGTTATTAACACAGAAGTGAAAGTTTATTTTGTTCTATCTGGTGGTCAATCTTCATGTTTATCGATACCCATTACTTATGAAGAAAGGGAATTTTTTTTATGTCATTCTTTTTGTCTATTATCAAATATTGATCGTGAATTGCTCGTGTCTTGACTTGTTACATGTTCTCGAATGGGTCCATGCGTACCTCATAATGGTGAATTTGAGAGCCGTCGACCTTCATAGAATTATGATTGACTTGGTTTTTTTACTGTAGATTTTGCTCGATGAAAAGTATTTTGCTGATTGAGTAAGACTGAGCCTACATACTTCATGTGCCAACAAAATTTGGGAATAATAAAAACAGATACTGCCCATAAAATAATTGCAGCCAAGTTAGGTTGTGCATGGCGACGTATAAAACGTCATTAGTGTATGAATATTGAAAATGCACATGTGCAATTATATGACAATATGCCTAATTTGAAATGAATTACTAACCGTTTTCAAATTTTATTTATTGTTGTATACAATAATATCTAATGCTATACACCAAACAACTTACAAGAGTGATGCATGTCCTCAATAGTATGTGACGGAAGGTTATGTCTGGCTGATGTCTTTATTAATCACCTTCACGTGGAGAGGCAATTTGATTTTACAGTGTTGTGATATAAGGCGGCGACTTGGGGTGGTGTCTACGGTGTACCTTCAATAGATCAGTTCGATGGTGACAATGCTATAGGCAATGCTAGTGGTTGTAGATGAGGTGTGGTTGTGTTGGTTTTGAATTTGATGTGGATGTGGATGTGGATGTGATGGTGGTTATGGTGGCGATGACTTAGGTAGTATTGGTGGATAAGGTAGCAGTATCGCTATAGGCAGTGCTGGTGGTTGAGGAGTTGGTGAATTGGAGATGGTGGTGGTGCGGTGGATGAATAAATCTATATGGTGATGGAGGTGAGGTTGCAAAGATGTTTGGGTACAAATCTGCATGATGGTAAGGTGATAGTGATGTTTGCGTTGAACCGATTGGGGTGGGGGTGGGATTGTGATAAATTATTTAAATAATTGTGATCAATAGATAATATGCGATTTAAAAAAAAAGTGTGATTTGAGACAGAATTGTAATTGTGGCTTATAATTTGTGTCTTTGTGAACTATGACCATAACTTATGTATTAATATCATCTTGACATGTTTAATTAATTAATAAGTCCCAAAATTGTCATTAGTGACCACATGATTTTGAAAAAATTTCACTCGTTTATTATTTTTGAAAATATATATAGACACGTTATGTAGTTTTTCCATATTAAGCCCACATTTGGTACTCATTTTAATGAGTTTTTTTAGATCACATCTCATTTTCCTACAGTAGTGAATGATAACACACTACAAGAAGTCAGAATTTTATCAAAACGAATATAAATTGGATAATACCGTTGAGACATTTTTGCTTGTTTCGCCCTCAGATGCTAATTGAAAATGTACACAAACACCCTCCACCATTTTAACCCTAACAAGTCATTCTTAAACACAAATACCGTAAATTGAAGGGTATTAATGGAAAGTTAAAAAAATGCTAAATGTCACTTAAAGGCTATCTGGCATGTAGAATGAGTTATTGTCAAAGGAAACGTGAATGTTGTCTTACCTGAAGCCACAATGGTTGGAAAACGGTTTGAAAAAAAAAAGATGAGAATGGGGGCCAATCAAGGTGTAATATTTATCCGTTGGGGCCCAAGTGAACTAGAAAGCCCCAGTTCCAGCCCATAGTTAAACTAGATTGGAGTGGAAAAGAAAAGCTCAAATAGTACAAGAGAGTAAGAATTCTGTAATCATTTTTACTTAGAGATAGCAATAGTGGAACTAAGCTGGTTCAGCTCTAGGACACACGAGCTCAGCTCCTGTCCACGAAGTAGGCTTGGTTTGACCTTTTGGCTCGTAGGTCTCATGGGCCAAGCCGAGCACCTCATTTAAAATTGAATTAGTACGAGAAACTTGAAATCATCCTCATTTTTGTTGACTTGGCACCGAGTGCTTTTGACTTAGTCAGAGTTAAAATTGAACACGAATAAGATAACACGTAGCCAATTTTTTTAAAAAAAAAAGGTAAAAAAAAATTAAAGAAAATTAACTTAAACAATATTTACAAATTACGAAGTCGAATCTTGAAATCTTCAGTTATTAATTTATCGACTTTATCTTGGATCCATAGCTCTTCATCTTTATTAAAATCCCTAGTACACCTTCTTTAAATCTTGATTTGTAGTGAAACAAAACTTGTCACCTGTACTAAAAGTGAACTTCGATACTACAATAAATATCAAGGTATTAGCATATCATGTGCTATTATAGAAACAATTGGATATTGACTCTCGTTTATCCTCTACCACTTAAATATGTTTAAAAAAAAAAAAAAACAAACAAAATTCCTTCCCATCTAATATTCTAAGCACGTTGTAAGCAAATACTTAACTAATTTAAAAATATTTTAACCAGTACCTATATTTGTAACATGAGCAAGGGAAAAAGAACTATTATACTGTTGATTTACTTGTACTAGAATTAAGGAAATTTCATAAATCGTTTTCGTCTTGTGATGACGACAATCCTCCTTATAGGCCGCTGAACGTTCCTACCCTTTTCGGTGTATAGCTTATACATCTTGTTGATCTCATTTTTGGTACCGTTGACGTGGACAGCAGATACTGAGCTTACTCGCGTTCTCTCAAGCTAATTCCAACATGTGTGGATTGATTGTCAATCGTTAATAAAACGAGGTTTGAACGTGAGAGAAACTTTATAATACGAGACAAAAATATTTGGGTTTCGATGAAATATATGAAATAAATTACGCGATAATAAACGACTAACTAAAATTCAAACTCAAAATTAAGATCATACCTCAAATATTAAAAATCAAAGATTAATAAAAAAAGGAGGAGAATATGTAGCTTGCAGTCGATATATTTGCATTACACCCCCCTCCCCCCGCCCCCCACCAAATGACACAAATGGAGGATATTTATAGTGTTACAATTGAAATGGTGTTTGTGGGATGGAGGACACGTGGTCTCATCTCTTTAACCGAGTCATCTTCTAAGTATCAATTTTGACTCCAATAGCTTGTGGCGCATTAAATGTCTTCAAAATAGGAGGTGGTGACCCCATAACCTCTACTGATAAGATTGACCTTTATACTCATTACAAAAGTCCAATCAATTATTCTAAAAGGATTTCATAAATTCAAGACCTTCAAAATAGGAGGTGGTGACCCCATAACCTCTACTGATAAGATTGACCTTTATACTCATTACAAAAGTCCAATCAATTATTCTAAAAGGATTTCATAAATTCAAGACCTTCAAAATAGGAGGTGGTGACCCCATAACCTCTACTGATAAGATTGACCTTTATACTCATTACAAAAGTCCAATCAATTATTCTAAAAGGATTTCATAAATTCAAGACCTTCAAAATAGGAGGTGGTGACCCCATAACCTCTACTGATAAGATTGACCTTTATACTCATTACAAAAGTCCAATCAATTATTCTAAAAGGATTTCATAAATTCAAGACCTTCAAATGTGGATCGTCACCAGCCTTAGTTTAGCCTCGAATTCTACTTTATTGAACCTCGCCCTTCGGCAAAGAAGTTTCATTGGGACTTCGAATTTTTCTTTAGTAGAGGGATTTCAGCAGGATCAGCCTCATGAATAGCTTCGGTAAGAGTGTGCTTCGATGGATCGAATTTGTTTGGACTTTGGTAGGTCCTACTCCACGTGGGATGTCACATGGCTTAGGCGGAAGGGACTTCGGTAGGTCGGTGGAGCCACGTGGGAGCTTAGGTGGTGAAGCATAACATGACTAAGCATTGAGAACACTTCAAATTAGTGGTCACAGTGCCGTATTAAAATGGATAGCCAGAGCACAAAGTACTGTATAAATACTTCAAAGAGATGTTAGCTTGACAAAAAGGGACACAACCTATCTATGTAGACGCTAAAAATGATGTACAATCAAACATAAAGATTTGGTACGTAATTAGTTGCAAATCCAGTTCCGATCTCCTGGTACAAGTTCTAGTATTGGTCTTAACAAATTGGTCATTCACAAGAGTGGCGATGTTGGTAGCCCATCGTTACACATTTTATTTATGTAATTATACCGTACATGTAGGGTGTAAAATTTTGTAATATAAAGATCAAATACTAATGTCGAATCCATAGGGTTTGAAATTCAATTTATTACTATGTACTATAATTATGTGGCCACTATTTTATCTAGACAATCAAATTATAATATTAATAGTTTTAAACTAATCTAATGATGAATAACGATATCAATGCAAGTTTTAAAGATTTATCAATAGGAGAAAGCCTAGGGTTTTGATTCATCTTCTTAAACATCATTAAAATAAAATTGATTTCGCACTCCCATGGTCATCACCTAAACCATCAAGATTCAGAACATCATTTAAACCACTATTATCATGATCTAATGGCGGACTAGTTTCTAGAGTGTTGAAAGTACCAAAGAATTGATTAAACTCACCAATCTTCTGTTGGAAATTGGTTTAGAAGATTGAAAATTTGATTAAGTGTCAAAATCAAAAACTTGAAAAAGTGACTTTCGTGTCAACTTCGACCAAATATTTGGACTTGATCCGATGGTCAAATTACAAAAGTAAATAGACCAATTTGTTCAACTCGTCGAGTAAATTGTCGTGGTATATTTGGAATTTCAAAACCAATTTCGGATGAATGAGAAATTATGGTCTAAAGTTGAGAAGAAAATAGAAGAAACTACCGAAAATTTGCCTATGTGTGTTGCCAGCCGATGCTGGATCGTCACTCGAGCGACAAGCTAGCAACGAAGTCACTATTTTATTACTCGAGCGAGACAATGGCGACAGGCTAACGATATTGAATGGTACGACATTTGGCAAGAGTTACTGAGTTTGTGGCTTGACACTTCATTCACAATCCTTCATCCTCTATATATAGGACCCATTGGACGTTCATTAGGCATCTCATACCATATTTGCATTGAGCATTGCATAAAAACTCTTGCAAATCACTTCCAAATTCATTCAAAATCGTTTTCTTCTTTGTAGAGAAAAACTCCGCCGAAAGTTCGTCACAACTTGTGGTTTGAAGTGCTTCTACCACAAGTTGAATCCGTTGTATCTTGGGAGACAAGTGTCGTGAACTATGAGCACCGTTGCGGAGCAATTTTGTCTTAAGAAAAGAGTGAAAATCACTTGTCTCGAATTGTTGTTGTTGTTGTTCTTTTTCCCTTCTTGATTTTTTGGTTTTCGTTTGTAGTTTATATACTACATATTCACCCCATATTTATAGTGTTTAATCACGCTCATGCGGATAAAATTTTGTTTTTTATTTGTTCGATATACAACAATGCTTTCACTTGCACTTATAACATCTTCAACAATCTGTTGTAATTTATTTGGAAAAATATATGAAAAAAAATGTAGAATAAGAGAATTTATACTGATACAAATAACTCAAATAAGCAAATTTAGAGACAATGAAACTTTTGATTGCATAATAAAAGAGGCAATATGGAGATTGTAACAATTTCAGATTGAAAAGGTAGAGATTTGTGGGAAAAATTAGTGAGTCGTGTTTAGACTTTAGATAGAAAAAACCCTTTTTTTATATTAAAAAAAAAAAAATGACAGTTTTCAAGGTCATAATTGTGACCATTTTAATGTGACCGTTGGTTTCCATCACGTGGGCAGCGGCCCACGAGCCATGAGACGGCTTGTGAGAATTAAATGGTCCTCAGTTTGGCCCATTGCTCGTATCAAAACGAACTTGACACGATGAGTGGCTCAATCATTTGTCGCCCATATTTTATTTCATTGGGAGCCATTATATTTTCAAAAGATGCCTATTTAACGCAGGGTTTTAAAGAGTTGTTTAAATATCGTGCTTTCACTTGTGGTATGACAAGGGGATGTTGCGTGTACTAAAACGAGGAAATAACTGCATAGATCAAGGTGAAAATAAATGAAAAAATGAACCAAGAAACATAGTTGTGTTGGAAAAGAGATAATTTAATCAATAGACAGTAAATTTTATTATATGTTACTACTTACTTATAGATCTCTAAAAAGTAATTCGTTGCTCATTGAACTTTGTTATAGATAACAATGATGGAAATGACGAGTAATTTATGGGTAACTTTGTTCAAATTTTGGTGAGCAGCGAGTAACCTTTTAAATTTCGATGAGCAAGTAATAACCTATAGCAAAGTTCGGTAAGTAAAGAGTAACTTTATAAATTTCGATGAGCAAACAGTAATCTTTAGTGAAGTGGAATGACCATTGATTAAATTAACTCTGTTGAAAAATCTCTCAACTCTATTAATTATTCCCATTCCTTCTATTTTCATCTTGAAAAAGCAGACCAATAGGTGAATACTGAGATGATTGTACAACCTCTTGACCACATCGTCCCAGCAGAGCAGCGCCATTAAAAGATTTTTGGAGTGAATTCCTTGTGAGTTCTAATTGAACGAGCATAGCAACTTTTTTTGGACATGATTAGGGTGGCTCTTGTTAGATATCATGGTTAGATTTTTTATGTACTTTATTTTACCAATTCTCGTGCCATAAAAAAAAAAAAAAGGAAAGAGAGAACTTTTAAATCAAGCTCATGCAACACCGAATGAATTAGAAGTCTAAGAGGAACTGAAAGCTCTATATGTATGAAGGCTTTAGTCTATGATGTATTGACACAGACATGTGTTCGACACATCCACGTACATTTTTTCAAAAAAGCACTAACATTACACGTTACCAACACATTGATTACATTTTTTAAATTCATCATTTATATAGTAAATTTAGTTATGAACATGTTAAATTTGCTTGTCAAAATTTCTGATAAATAAAGAAAAACAGCCATGGTAGAGTATCCGAAGAGAGTGGATATTTAATACATGTCAAACACGAACACACTACCCTAACTAAAGTCTCCGTGCTACACAGGTTACTACGAGAGGCTTAAACGAGAGATAATCGTGAGATTGAAGACATTTTCAGATTTGGAACACAAATATCATGGAAACTATTAAATGTATTCTGTTATAGAAACTTTGATGCCATACAATCAGAGTTCTAGAACAATAATTTGAGTTTGGAACGCAAATACATTGGTGTTTTGAACAAACTGATACATATCATTCTGATTGAATAGATGATATGTATATAGATACAAAGGGAACAAACTAATAACACATAACAAATGTAAAGGTTTTACAGAAAACAAGGGGCATCCAAAATATACCAATGTTTATGGTGCTGCTAGGAAACGGTATATGGACAACTTGTTCCTTGTCATCACTTCTCCTATGTTCCGCCCCTCCTTCGCCTTGTTTTTTATTCGTTAATTTCAACACTTTCAATCTAGAATTTATTCGACTTGCATTATTTTACACAATTTATATGTTTGATTTATGGAAAACTACATTGTTCTACATCTAATTGTGGGTCTTCCCTTAGGAGGAAATCTTGGTAACATCCTTGCTAGATCTGTTATATTTCATGTGACTCTTTACAAGTTGTCCAGCTGCAATAGCAGACATTAAGGACAGTTCCCCAGCAAGAACAGAACCAGCTACAACTGTTGCCAATAGCCTTGCGTTTGCCCCTGCCGACTCTTTGCTTGCACCCTTTACTCCTAATAAGTTCAAGCAAGCTGATTGAGATGAAAGTTGAGTTCCACCTCCAACTGTGCCCACCTGAATTATATCGTACAATAATGCAAAACTTAGTGTGGACCCAAAATCCAGACTATATTGTATCTGTTTTCTGACATTTTGGTCTAATTAATATGATGAGATTAAATTGTGTATATGTACCTCAATGGAAGGCATGGTGACTGAAATATGAAGGTCTTTTCCATCATTTACCGCCTCCATCATCGTGATGCAGTGAGAGCTCTCGATGTTTTGTGCCGGATCCTGGCCGGTTGCTATGTATACTGCAGATACAATGTTGCTAGCATGTGCATTGAACCCACCAAGGGCTCCAGCAATTGCTGAACCAGTAAGGTTTTTAAGCATATTGAGCTCTACTAATGCAGCAACATTGGTCTTCAAAACCTTGGTTACAATCTCTTCCTTTATAATTGCCTCGCAAACCACAGACTTGCCACGCCCTTCAATCCAGTTCACTGCTGCTGGCTTTTTGTCCGAGCAAAAGTTTCCTGAGAAAATTCGAGTACTTCGATAAGCGAACATGTGAACATATACCAGCAATAATTAAATTAATAGTAAAAGAAAAATCCATCGACTTCAAAGCTCGTGAAGGGTACCACACCACGTGGTCGACTTGTACATCCTGCGCGTATTAAATAGTTAAAAAGAACAGGAAGAAAATGAGCGATGATGAAGTTAAGGTGTATACCAGATATGCCAATAACATCCATATCCGGAAAATCATTCCCAAGATAATCAAGAACATTTTGCACTCCCTTGGATACCATGTTCATCCCCATTGCATCACCAGTGCTGCAGTTAAATCTAATGTACAGGTTCTTCCCTGCTATTGCACATTGAATCCCTTGTAGCTTAGCAAATCTGCTTGATCTGCACATGCCCCAATCAAACATACACATTAATTCTAACAAACATGCCGCCTGATATGCAGTACTCGACAATGTTAAAATGGCACACAGTACTTGACAATATTAAAATCGTGAAAAGACCTTTAGTTTGAACATATTTTTGAAAAGTATTTACAATGACCCGTGTATGAACTGTTGACATTATTTCAGTGTGAATCTCACCAACCCCGCCGAAATAATGGATGCATGTAAGCATCAAATACAAGTCGAAGTCTGAAAGTAAGAATGGAAAGCAAATTCTTATCACTGTTCTTTTTTTGGAATTTTAAAAATTATTTTGAAATTTACTGACCACTGAATAAAAGATGGGTACTACCAAGAGAGTCCTAAGAAATGTAAAGGTAACTAGGCATGGAGCTCAAGCTTCAAGCTTTATGAACCTAGCCGTAAAAGACGTTATTTTTAATATTATTTAAAAAATTTAATTGTTCTAATTTTTTTTAATAATTAAAATAATACATATTAAACATCTGAAATTATTGCCCGCGCTTCACTCTTAGTTGATGCTTTTTTAGAACATCGCTACCAAATATCAAAAGTCTCTAACCAAAAATTTAAATTAAAAAGGAAAATGACAAGAAAAAGAAAATTTATATGGTATAAACAAGAAATTAATAGGCTATGAGCCTAACATGTTTCAAATTTTCTCATAGTATTTAACCACCACTATTTAGTCTCCGTTATAATGAGATTTTTGGGGAAAATATGTTTTTGATTAGTGATTTTTAGAGAACGTGTCGTTAAAAATAAGGAAAATTTTGACGGGCGCAATTGCCCTTCCAATAGAGGGCGTCACTTGACTCTTAACATAATCCTAATGGAGCCAAGACATGAGCAAAAATGGCCAAATATAAGCATCATCCGATTATTGATTATTCTAATCGAATAAGAGAGCATGTATTGGTTGCCTGGGTAAAATTACTAAGGGAAGGATATCTATACTGATTAAACACATAATTAATAGTAAACTTTCGAAGAATTGTGTAATTAATATATAAACAAGATGGAGTGGAAGAAAATACTCACTTGTTGAAGACAACAGAGAGAGTCTCATAATTCACCGGATTCTCCAAGTACATCTTCAATTCGGCGGCCCTCTTGGCGGTTTCGAACCTCACCACCGGGGCTCTAGTCATCCCATCTTTCAACAAAGTGCCGGTGGCGCCGCCTGATGCATGGATGGCCTTGCAGCCCCTATTGGTGCTAGCCACCAAACACCCCTCCGTCGTGGCCATTGGCACCATGAACTCCGTACCGTTAAGCAATAAAGGCCCAGCTATCCCCACCGGAATCTGCACGTACCCCACTGGCATCTCACAGCACTGCCCGAGAATCGACTCGTAGTCGAATCCCTCAAGAGGTAGTCCCTCCAATGATTTCCCAGTAATTCTCTGCAATGCCTCTCTACGAATTGAAGCTGCCCTTTTGCAGTCTCCAAGCTTTGATTCCAAAGAGTATGATGGGACCTTCCCTTCCACTACAGAGTTTACAATCTTTTCATCCTCCTCTGTTGATTGTGGTGTGATTATAGGTACAGGCTTTTCAGTCACCGGAACCTTGGTGGGTTGCGGTGGGATCATAGGGACAACCGGGACGGCACAACCGAGAGTAGTGGCGGGGGATGCCCCCATTCGACTGTCTTCCTCGATAATGAATTTCTCATTTTCTTCCTCTTCCACATCCCATGCATCCTCGTTTGATCTGTAAATGACGGACTGAACAAAGTCTATGCCGAAAAATCCTAAGAGGTAAATGATAGAGGTCAATAGAGAAACCAAGGCGGCTAATTCGGATAACGTAACAACGTGTAGAGGAGTGGAGTTACGGATCTTTTCACGCCACCGTGTAAGGAGGAAGTACATGACGGAGAAAAACATGGTGAAGAAGAGTCCGTTGGTGAGATATAGAGGTAGAGGAAGGGCATCGGAGGCTTTGGGGTTGTGAGGTTTCATGGGTGTCTCGCCGGCGGCAATTTTGACGGACTGGGGTATCTTGGCTTGTCTCCGATGAACATCCATTGATATTAATTAATCTGACTTAAAACTCCCAGGCGAGAAGGGTGAGGGAGAGCGGAGTTGGCTCCAGAGGGTGGCGGCGGCGCGGGTGGTGGTAATGGTGGTATATTGTGTTGTTATAGGGATGAGCGTAGAAGCGAATGTTAAGGAAGTAAATTTATAGATGAGGAGAGTTTGGCGCGCTGGATGTTAGGGTCACTCTTACCGCGTGGTATTCTTATTAATTAATGGCCTTTTTCTTATTTCTTGGCTTCAAATACTACATTTCCAACTTTTTCTCACATTTTTACTAAGGCCATGCTTCGCGTACAAGGGCCACGACATGTACACAATAGTTAATTTACACTAACGTGAATTGACAAATTTTGATCTTAATAATATTTTTTTCAATTAATAGTCAAATTGTTGACACATTTTGGCTTCAAATACTACATTTCCAACTTTTTCTCACATTTTTACTAGGGCCATGCTTCGCGTACAAGGGCCACGACATGTACACAATAGTTAATTTACACTAACGTGAATTGACAAATTTTGATCTTAATAATATTTTTTTCAATTAACAGTCAAATTGTTGACACATAAAATGTGTCAACAAAAGTGTACACATTTGGATGTATAAGTAGCTTGAATAATGATTTAAATAGGATTAGTTATATTTATTGATATTAAACTTCCTGTTTGAGTCACATTAAAATTTTCATTCACATTCTTCTACTCATTTTCAACCACACATTCTTCAATAAAATAATATTTTCTATCACATTAATAATTTTTATTTCTTTTTCAACCACACATTTTCCATCAATATATATATACACACACGCTCGAAAAGTGACTTATGATTTAGGAAAGAAAATCAAACCGTCCAAGTCTTCTTTATAGGATGGGTGTAGCATGTTTAACTTTTCAAAAATTACGATGGCGCTCCTCAACGTTTGGTAAATTAAGTACGTGAGTCTAATGATTTCTTTTTTCTTCATGGCAAGAAATGACACATTATATTACAAGTGATAACACATACAAAATGATATCTTATTATTAGCTATTTTGAGTTGATGCAATGAGATGTTAAAATTTAAGTGGGGAACAACACGTTTAAACTCAATTAAGAGCAGCAAGACTTGTGAACACTATTATGGACATTGTTATTTGAGGACTATTTGGCTTAAAATTTAAACGTGAAGGAGTTCAACGTCTAAGAAAATGATTCGAAATAAAAGTGCAAAAGAATTTCAAATAAAATATCGCAATGCAATTTACCCTAAGATTATGATGTTTACTTAACAAAGAATGCTAACGAATTGCTCCACAATCAATAATTTGCCATATAGGTAGGAGAGTTGGAATTTTCTTATTTCTTTTCTTCTAGTCTTTGTTTTGTTTTTCGTTTTTAGTTTCTTTCTCATTGGAGAGATGGAGATGGTGGCAAAATATCCCTTGAAAATAATATTTGAAAGGCATTTGAAACTTTTGATGAGAAATTGAAGGTTTCAAACCGATAAAGATTCTTGCGTAGCAAAGCTGAAATGTTGAAAAATTGAAGTCCCTATTTGATTTAGATTAAAATTTCAAGTCAAAGTCAACAATTAATTTCAAATATGTATTTTATGGGATCTATAACTTTTAACCATATATTTTATCAACTTTTATTAAAAAATATTAAAAATTGATTTTAATCTACACCAAACAAGGGTTAAATATCAAGAAAATTTTGATCATGCACAAAAGTGCTCAACTTTCAAAGGCTGTGGACTGTTATTGGAAATTTCCATTAAGTACATTTATTTTTCAACTTAGCATTAATTTCTCATTTATCATCCCCAAAATATTCTATTTTTTCCACAAAAAATTCAAAGTTCTATTGTCATTTTCAATAATAGGGATAATTAATTAAAGGTTCAACATAAGGAGGAAAAAAATATAGCAAAATTACACCTAAATTTCACAATTAATACGAATACCGTCCCCTTACCAAACTAGTAAATATATTATAATAGGGTACCTAACTTCTTTAGCGTCTAAAATAAAACTCGACACGTTATAATGAGACATGTTATTATCTAACTTTAATAATACAGTCGTAACTCAAATTTCGTAATTGAAAGTAATATACAGAATTCTATAATCTTAAAAAATACTGAAACTTCAAACAGAACAATAAAGCACGTCATTTATTTATAATTATTTGTATAATTTTCATCCGAAATTCCGAACGATAATTCAAGTAATTTTTATAATTTCCAATTGGAATATGTGATAGGCTGGTGGCTCGAATCTTCGCTATTTATCATTAATTATGGTGGTTCGTTGAAAAAAGCTCACTTGAAAAGTAACCATAGTTTAATTATTTTCCACGAGAATATAAATCCCTAGGTTTTGACAACATTTTTCAAGTATTGTATTGGTACGATGAAAGTCTACTAAATATATGAAATTCATCTAAATCTTTTAAAATCCATCCGTTAATAAAATCTTTTGAAATCTACTCGATGTCTAAATTTTGAAGGATTTCAGTAAAATCTCAATTGAAGATACTTAAATTTAGAAGGATTTTTAAAATCAATCACAATTTCAATCGAGGACACTCTCCTATATAATTTAAAGTGAGGTTTATATATCTTAAATGACCTTGTGATGAAAATAATATTTTCTACAATTAGTCACAATTTAATATATTTTCTTTAAAAATAAATTCATAATTAAAGACGCAGACAATTCTAAGTATGTATGTGATAATTAGTGCATATTATGTACTTATTTATGCTTCTAAACTTGCTTATTAATTGGTATATTAAACAAAATTCTACCTAATTTATCGTAACTATAATTAATTGTAGGTAAAATTCCAACTTGAACGCAATTGATGTGAAAAGTGCATTTGGAGGCGCCCCTCCAATAGGGGGCACAAAGTGTCCAGTTTGTCAAAAATTTGGTAAATCATTGTGTGAGTGTAGCATGATCCTGTATATAATAGAATGCGATGTTAAGGTTATATATTAAAATTTATACTATATTGAATGAGCTCTCTATATATCATATCAATCTATTTTTATAGTTTACTTTGAAGAAACTAAATTGCAACTAATCGTAGAAAATTTAATCGCTTTCTTTGCAAGCACATTTTAGTTAAATCAACATCTTTTAAGATGACGTATAGCTCAAAAAGTGGCTAGAGAATGTACGTGATATAATAACTTTAAAAAAGGAATACAATGAAATTTAGATTTTTATAATCGTTGTACCAAATACAGTGTGCTATTGCAATATGAAATGTGACACAGTACAATACTATGAATATTATCTAACATATGATGCAATGAGAAGCAAGAAAATACGTCGAATATAAGATTGAATCTTGTTGATTCTATACAAATATCGAGAATTGATTTTTGATCTTCAAATTCATTGATTCAAAATTTAACGATAAGATTAGATCAAAGAATTTTTAAATTCTTCAATGTTTATCAATTTTATTCGATAACAATTTCGAAAAAACGAAGTTATAACAAGGGTGGTAGAATGAAAAAACTAACATAATATTATTAAGTTTTTTTTTTAATGAATAGACCACATTTTATTTATATTAAAGATTCCTAACATTTTAATTTTGTCACCCTTATGTCTCCTACCTATTTCTCATTGCACTCTATGTTCAATATTCTATTATTTAACACATAGTTCCCCTAATGGAAGTTTTCATCTAAAAATTTGGTTAACGTCCCTTAAATAAGGGGCAAATATTTAGTTGCACTTTTATGTTTGTTTGTTTGTTTTGTCTTTTTTTTTTTTTTAAAATAATACGAGGGTTAAATAAATCTTTTTACACCTCTTAAACAAAATTTTCGGACGGAAACTATCATTAGAGATAAAATGTGTTAATTAATTGAATGATAAGAATAAGAATGCAACAAAAATGTTGAAGATAAAATGAGGAGCAAAGATCGAGGTCTTTCATTGCAATTAAAATTTAGTGCAATACACAAAAACTATTATGTGAATATAATCCTAATTGACCTTAATTAAATTTACAATTAAAGAACATAAAATAACATAACCATAAATCATCATGGGACTATTAAATTAATAAGATTTCTGTGGAGATTATAACGTGATTAGCAAAAATCTATATTGAGTAATGACTTTTTGAAATATTAAGGAGTGACATTATAAAGTGATCAATAGCTTACTTCTTTGAGAGTACAAACTTGTGAAAATTGGACATTTATATCAATTATGCTACATGTACATCCTCGTTTACACCGTAGCTTATAGAATTTACACTTGCACCATCTTACATTATTTTTTACAAAAAAAAAACTTTTTATCCAGTCGCTCATCTTTCGCCACATATGCATCGTAAGCCAGGCGATAAATAAAGTTGGATGCTTTTTTCGAGTTTAGATTGTGACCAACAATATGAAAACCAAGATGACTCGAATCACTATCAAACTTAATTAACTTCTTCTGTAATTTATTAAATCTCATAGGTTTCAAAAAAAAAAAAAAAATCTCATAAAATATATTTGCAACTCAACTCATATAATCAATTTCATATTTACGAATTTGAATTAATGACGAGACTAACAGTAAATCAAAATAAAGTGTAATTTGGTATGAAGATATTGATTAGAATTAATAATATATAGAGTTAAACATTTTGTGCACCATGATGTACATCCTCTCACAATAGTGTGAAGACCCGCTTCTAAAAAGAAGTGGACCCCCCCCTCACCCCCAGGTTGTCAAACTTGGTGTACATTAAAAATGTACACCAAATTTGATAATTTGTATGAGAAACGTACATTGGAGGGCTTCTCGGTTTGACCATACAAATTTTCAGATATGGGTGTCTATCAAAATTGAATATGTTTTTAATATTCAACTATGATGAATTAAGAAATTACTTCGGTCTAACACAAAATTAAATTGGATGTTTACACACCAATATTATTGGTGACTGCGTATGATCTAGATTTGACCCGTTACCATTTTTTTCATAATATTTCCATGAAAGTTCAACAAATAAAACATTGTTAATTCAAGATTGTGACTGCATATATCAGTTACGGCTTAACAAATGTCTTCAACATTAACTAGAAGTGATAATTTATAAAGACGTATTGCAAACATCATACGTGAAACGTATAAAAAAACGATACAACTTATTTTTTTCGAAATTGATTAATGATGACTTATTTGATAGTAAGCTTATTTTGAATGCATCATATTTGGATGCACAATACGATGTCTTTTTCTTCAACCAGTATAGAATCGTCAAGTGCGATGGTGAGTCTCTTGTATTGGTTTAACGATTTTTCAAATATCCAAAACTGTAATAAATTAGTATGAGTTATTGTTCAGGCTAAGTAATTGGCTCGAAAGAGCCCGAAAGAAACTATTATAATTCTCTTGATAGATTATATTCGATTCAGTTCGTTTTGATCACGAAACTATAGCCGTCGTCGTAATAAAATAATTTGTGAAATAAGACTATAGTTTCCCAAACAAATGTAAACAACTATTTGTAGAATTATTGCTCGTCTTACCTAAAAGTGGTATGCTATATTCAATAGTGAACTAAATCAGACGGCAATTAAATGTTTTTGCCTGAAAGGCTGGACACGATTCAATCTATATATTTCTTCTTCTAATCTATAATTGACATTTGCTTGCTAGGTACTTTTTCTACTAGTTATATGATCATAATTTCATTTGAAATTTTGGATTATTCGACTTGTACACCAATTGGCACTTGGTTCTTTAATCAATTTATTTTTATTTTAGATTTTCAACTTTTCGATTTTATTGCCCTCGAATTTCTAATGGAAAAAAAATTGTCAATTTAACAATTAAAATATCATATTCAACACATCTAATACGTTATATGAAAAAGTATATATAACTCTTCTATTTTATAGCCCCTCAACTTTGAATTTTTTTTGCCCTAGCTTTTAACATAAAATAAGCCTCTTGTGCGAGGTTTGCACAGCATGGACAGTTCAATATGCTCATTAATATATGGCAGCACATAATGACACGACTTTGGGCCCTTGGCATGAAAATCTTACTAGAGATATTATCTCTACATATACAATTTCGTCTCGCAAAGTACGTTACTATGTTTTATAAGTTTGCAAAATTACTTTGTAAAAATGAATTAACCATTAATTTGAAAATGTAACATTTTCTGGAGGCATGAAGCAAATAAAAAGATAATTATTGACCAACTTTACTATAGTCTCTATCGTTTAATTATTGCAGGAGATTTCCCTTTTTAATTTGTTTTAACGTTTCCATCTAAAATCTTAGAAGTGTGACACCCCTTGTTCATCAACAATTAAGCTCCTGTTTAGTTTATATAAAATCAAAATTTCAATAAATTTTGATAAAATTTAATTGAATATATGGTCAAAAGTTGTGAGTATGAAATAATTGATTAAATTAATTGTCGGCTTTAACATAGATTTTAGGGATAATTTTAGCAGAGGCCACAGACCTTTCAAACACTAGCAAAGTTTTCCCAAATTTTTGATTTGTTGTAACCGCCACTCCTAACCTTTTTTAAACGTTGCATATGAGGCCTCAATGGGTGGAAAACATCCAATTTAACGTTAGTTGACCAAAAAATTGAGTTTGACTACATTTTTAATATTTTATAAAGGGCAAATTAATAATTTTCTATTTACCAAATTAGATAATTAAGTTAATAAAATTGAAAAACCGAAAAAATAAGGAAAAAAAAAACTATATCTTATTCCTCCCACCCCTTGCCCAACCTAACCAAAATCATCACCATCGTCATTGTCACCACCATCTCTCCCTTCACCCTTCGTCCTCTAATCACCCAACACTATGAATCATTGTCATCTTCAAGTACATATTTCTCAAATCGATTTTTTTCCAAATCAGTTCTGCAAAAGAAATTATAATTTGAATCNCAAAAGTGTACACATTTGGATGTATAAGTAGCTTGAATAATGATTTAAATAGGATTAGTTATATTTATTGATATTAAACTTCCTGTTTGAGTCACATTAAAATTTTCATTCACATTCTTCTACTCATTTTCAACCACACATTCTTCAATAAAATAATATTTTCTATCACATTAATAATTTTTATTTCTTTTTCAACCACACATTTTCCATCAATATATATATACACACACGCTCGAAAAGTGACTTATGATTTAGGAAAGAAAATCAAACCGTCCAAGTCTTCTTTATAGGATGGGTGTAGCATGTTTAACTTTTCAAAAATTACGATGGCGCTCCTCAACGTTTGGTAAATTAAGTACGTGAGTCTAATGATTTCTTTTTTCTTCATGGCAAGAAATGACACATTATATTACAAGTGATAACACATACAAAATGATATCTTATTATTAGCTATTTTGAGTTGATGCAATGAGATGTTAAAATTTAAGTGGGGAACAACACGTTTAAACTCAATTAAGAGCAGCAAGACTTGTGAACACTATTATGGACATTGTTATTTGAGGACTATTTGGCTTAAAATTTAAACGTGAAGGAGTTCAACGTCTAAGAAAATGATTCGAAATAAAAGTGCAAAAGAATTTCAAATAAAATATCGCAATGCAATTTACCCTAAGATTATGATGTTTACTTAACAAAGAATGCTAACGAATTGCTCCACAATCAATAATTTGCCATATAGGTAGGAGAGTTGGAATTTTCTTATTTCTTTTCTTCTAGTCTTTGTTTTGTTTTTCGTTTTTAGTTTCTTTCTCATTGGAGAGATGGAGATGGTGGCAAAATATCCCTTGAAAATAATATTTGAAAGGCATTTGAAACTTTTGATGAGAAATTGAAGGTTTCAAACCGATAAAGATTCTTGCGTAGCAAAGCTGAAATGTTGAAAAATTGAAGTCCCTATTTGATTTAGATTAAAATTTCAAGTCAAAGTCAACAATTAATTTCAAATATGTATTTTATGGGATCTATAACTTTTAACCATATATTTTATCAACTTTTATTAAAAAAAATATTAAAAATTGATTTTAATCTACACCAAACAAGGGTTAAATATCAAGAAAAATTTGATCATGCACAAAAGTGCTCAACTTTCAAAGGCTGTGGACTGTTATTGGAAATTTCCATTAAGTACATTTATTTTTCAACTTAGCATTAATTTCTCATTTATCATCCCCAAAATATTCTATTTTTTCCACAAAAAATTCAAAGTTCTATTGTCATTTTCAATAATAGGGATAATTAATTAAAGGTTCAACATAAGGAGGAAAAAAATATAGCAAAATTACACCTAAATTTCACAATTAATACGAATACCGTCCCCTTACCAAACTAGTAAATATATTATAATAGGGTACCTAACTTCTTTAGCGTCTAAAATAAAACTCGACACGTTATAATGAGACATGTTATTATCTAACTTTAATAATACAGTCGTAACTCAAATTTCGTAATTGAAAGTAATATACAGAATTCTATAATCTTAAAAAATACTGAAACTTCAAACAGAACAATAAAGCACGTCATTTATTTATAATTATTTGTATAATTTTCATCCGAAATTCCGAACGATAATTCAAGTAATTTTTATAATTTCCAATTGGAATATGTGATAGGCTGGTGGCTCGAATCTTCGCTATTTATCATTAATTATGGTGGTTCGTTGAAAAAAGCTCACTTGAAAAGTAACCATAGTTTAATTATTTTCCACGAGAATATAAATCCCTAGGTTTTGACAACATTTTTCAAGTATTGTATTGGTACGATGAAAGTCTACTAAATATATGAAATTCATCTAAATCTTTTAAAATCCATCCGTTAATAAAATCTTTTGAAATCTACTCGATGTCTAAATTTTGAAGGATTTCAGTAAAATCTCAATTGAAGATACTTAAATTTAGAAGGATTTTTAAAATCAATCACAATTTCAATCGAGGACACTCTCCTATATAATTTAAAGTGAGGTTTATATATCTTAAATGACCTTGTGATGAAAATAATATTTTCTACAATTAGTCACAATTTAATATATTTTCTTTAAAAATAAATTCATAATTAAAGACGCAGACAATTCTAAGTATGTATGTGATAATTAGTGCATATTATGTACTTATTTATGCTTCTAAACTTGCTTATTAATTGGTATATTAAACAAAATTCTACCTAATTTATCGTAACTATAATTAATTGTAGGTAAAATTCCAACTTGAACGCAATTGATGTGAAAAGTGCATTTGGAGGCGCCCCTCCAATAGGGGGCACAAAGTGTCCAGTTTGTCAAAAATTTGGTAAATCATTGTGTGAGTGTAGCATGATCCTGTATATAATAGAATGCGATGTTAAGGTTATATATTAAAATTTATACTATATTGAATGAGCTCTCTATATATCATATCAATCTATTTTTATAGTTTACTTTGAAGAAACTAAATTGCAACTAATCGTAGAAAATTTAATCGCTTTCTTTGCAAGCACATTTTAGTTAAATCAACATCTTTTAAGATGACGTATAGCTCAAAAAGTGGCTAGAGAATGTACGTGATATAATAACTTTAAAAAAGGAATACAATGAAATTTAGATTTTTATAATCGTTGTACCAAATACAGTGTGCTATTGCAATATGAAATGTGAAATAGTAGAATATTATGAATATTATCTAACATGTGATGCAATTAGAAGCAAGAGAATACATCGAATATGAAGCTTGTTTATTCTATACAAATATCGAGAATTGATTTTTGATCTTCAAATTCAATGAACCAAAATTAAATGATAAAATTAGATCAGAGAATTGATAAAATCTTCAATGTTTATCAATTTTATTCGATAACAACTTCGAAAAAATGAAGTTATAACAAGGGTGGTAGAAAGATTAAGTTTTTTACCTTTTTAATGAATAGGCCACATTTTATTTATATTAAAGATCCCTAACATTTTTATTTTGTTACACACTCCTACCTATTTCTCATTGCATTCTATGTTCGATACTCTATTATTTAACACATAGTTCCCCTAATGAAGGTTTTCATCTAAAAATTTGGTTTAACGTCCCTTAAATAAGGGGCAAATATTTAGTTGCACTTTTATGTTTGTTTGTTTATTTGTTTGTTACTTATTTATTTCTTTAACAATACGAATAAATCTTTTTATACCTCTTAAACAAAATTTTCAAATGGAAATTATCATTAGAGATAAAATGTGCTAATTAATTGAATGATAAGAATTATAATGCAACGGAAAAGTTGAAGATAAAATGAGGAATAAAGATCGAGATCTTTCATTGCAATTAAAATTTAGTGCAATAAACAAAAACTATAATGTGATTATAATCCTATGACCTTAATTAAATTTACAATTAAAGTGCATAAAATAAAATAACCATAAACCATCATGGGCCATTAATGTTGATTTTTTAGAATACATTTTGTGAAAAGTGAATTTTTTTTTTTTTCAAAAATGAGTTGTTAAAATGTAGGGAAAACTTATGAGTGCATATGGTAAATTAATTTATTAGAAGGGATATACGATTGAAAAATGAATTTGGAGAAAAAAAAGTACTAAAAAATTTGTACCAAACGTGTGCTATAGTTAATTAAAATTGAGGTCCTCCAACAAATTCACATCACATCATTCTTCGCGAATTGTCATCAATTCGCGGATATTTGAAACTTACACCATATGTGTATGCTGAACTCTTTTTCTTGAACTAAAGTCGCACGAATCCTTGAGCAAATTATCAAGTAGAATGTTATCTTCTAAT
The DNA here is from genome assembly GCA_903798255.1 of Fraxinus quadrangulata. NCBI lineage: Eukaryota > Viridiplantae > Streptophyta > Magnoliopsida > Lamiales > Oleaceae > Fraxinus > Fraxinus quadrangulata. The sequence goes on along the minus strand of CAIGRB010139990.1, from coordinate 31,916 downwards.
CCTCACAAATTAGAATGATTAAAATCATGCTAGAGTTGCAACATGTACAAGGTCCATTTGCCTCCAAAACAATCATGTTTTCACTAAACGAACCGAATATGGATTGGATCTGCCTATATCCAATCCGATCTGATCCGATAATCTAACAAATATTTGATTGTTAAATTCATATACGTTTTGCTATGTTATCGGATATCCAATCTGAAATTAAAGAAATTAGGAAAAAAAAATAATGTGAGAATCAATTTTATTTATTTATTTTCTTTTTTCCAAACTTTCCAAATCTTAAAGAGGTTTAAGAATTATAAAATTTTCAACTTTTTTTTTTATTTATACTCAAGTGTTCCAATTTTGCCAGACTAAATTATGGACCCCCAAGACCATTGCCCCTAAAACCTTGGAGGAAGTAAATCGCGGGATATGCCTCAATTGGTTCCAAGGTTCCCCCTCACCAATAATATACTTCTGCGCACAATAAATCATCTTCCAAAGTGATTGCTCCATACGAAATAAATATGACCACAGGTTCCCACCAGGATTCGAACCCCCACCCTGCTGCCGGAAGCGAGTTATATGTTGATTGTTCTGCCAGGTGAGCTGTGCCCCGGGGGCAATTTTTCAACTTTTTTATATTTAGAATTTGATAACTTTTTTATTCTGAATTTATTTATTTTCTCATTTATTTATTTTAGTTACAAATAACATGACACACAAATATTTTATCGACTCAATTATTTTTAACAAATCAGATCGGATTGACCTATATCCATATTTGATCCATTTAGTTAACGAATTATCGGATTTAGATCTTGATCGGGTTATCAGACTAAAACATCTTCCATTAATTTCATCAAATTTGGATTGGATTCAGATAAAATCTAATTCATTGATAGCCCTAGTTTTAACTAACTTGATTGACATAAATTATATTATATAGTTAAAATTGTTAAATTAATAAGATTTCTGTGGAGATTATAACGTGATTAGAGAAAAATCTATATTGAGTAATGACTTTTTGAAATATTAAAGAGTGACATTATAAAGTGATCAATAGCTTCCTTCTTTGAGAGTACAAATTTGTGAAAATTGGACATTTATATCAATCATGCTATATGTACATCTTTGTTTACACCGTGGCTTACAGAATTTACAATTGACACCATCTCACATTATTTTTTAGAAAAAAAAAAAATTTCATCAAATTGCTCATCTTTCGCCACACATGCATCGTAAGCCAAGGTGTAACCATTTTCTGTACAAATGGCTTTACCCCATTTATATTCAGGGAATGGCATAGAGAGATGAATTTCTCTTTTAAATACGTAATCTTTCTTACTCGAACTAATCAAATTACTCATATAATTAATTTCATAATACGATGTCTCTTTCCTCAACCAGTATAGAATCGTCAAGTGCGATGGTGAGTCACCTTTTATTGATTTAACGATTTTTCAAACATCCAAAACTGTAATAAATTAGTATGAGTTATTGTTCAAGTTAAGTAACTGGCTTGAAAGTCTATACTTTAAGAAAATGGTTTTGACCAGTGATTTGAAGAACCGAATGAAACTATTATAATTCTCGTGATATATTATATTTGATTCAGTTCGTTTTGAACACAAAACTATAGCCGTCGTCATAATAAAATAATTTGTGAAATAAGACTATAGTTTCCCAAACAAATGTAAACAACTATTTGTAGAATTATTATTGTCTTACCTAAAAGTGGTTTGCTACATTCAATAGTGAACTAAATCAGACGGCAATTAAATGTTTTTGCTTGAAAGGCTCGACACGATCCAATCTTTATATTTCTTCTTCTTGTGTCTAATTGGCATTTGCTTGCTACGGACTTTTTCTACTAGTTATATAATCAATTTTATTTTATTTTTAATTTTTAGATTTTTTAACTTTTCAATTTTATAGCCCTCGAAATTGTTTTGGACAAAATTGTCAATTTAACAATTAAAATATCATATTCAACACATCTAATAAGTTATATGAAAAAAGTATATATAACTCTTCTATTTTATAGCCCCTCAACTTTGATTTTTTTTTTTCCCTAGCTTTTAACATAAAATAAGCCTCTTGTGTGAGGTTTGCACGGAGCGTGTAACATGGATAGTTTAATATGCTAATTAATATGTGGCAGCACATAATGACACAACTTTGGGCCTTGGCATGAAAATCTTACTAGAGATAATATCTTAACATATACAACTTCGTCTTGCAAAGTACGTTAATATGTTTTATAAGTTTGCAAAATTACTTAGTAAAAATTCACAGACAAGAATCAATATTGGGAAAGAAATGAATTAACCACTAATTTGAAAATCTAACATTTTGTGGAGGCAAGCGACAAATAAAAGATAATTATTGACCAACTTTACTATAGTCTCTATTGTTTAATTATTGCAGGAGATTTCCCTTTTTAATTTGTTTTAACGTTTCCATCTAAAATCTTAGAAGTGTGACATCCCTTGTTTATCAACAATTAAGCTCCTGTTTGGTTTATATAAAATCAAATTTTCAATAAATTTTGATAAAATTTAATTGAATATATGGTTCAAAAGTTGTGAGTATGAAATAATTGATTAAATTAATTGTTGGCTTTAACATATATTTTAGGTATAATTGCAGCAGAGGCCCGAAGCCTTTCAAATACTAGCAAATTTTTTCGAAATCTTTGATTTGTTGTAACCGTCACCTATAACCTTTTTTTAAACATTGCATATGAGGCCTCAATGGATGGAAAATATCCAATTTAACGTTAGTTGATCAAAAAATTGAGTTTGACCACATTTTTAATATTTTATAAAGGGCAAATTAGTAATTTTCTACTTACCAAATTAGATAATTAAGTTAATAAAATTGAAAGACTGAAAAAATAAGGAAAAAAAAACTATATCTTATTCCTCCCATACCTTCCCCAACCTCCCCACCCCTACCCTAACCAAAATCATCACCATCGTNAAAAAAACTATATCTTATTCCTCCCACCCCTTGCCCAACCTAACCAAAATCATCACCATCGTCATTGTCACCACCATCTCTCCCTTCACCCTTCGTCCTCTAATCACCCAACACTATGAATCATTGTCATCTTCAAGTACATATTTCTCAAATCGATTTTTTTTCCAAATCAGTTCTGCAAAAGAAATTATAATTTGAATCTGATATCCTCCCCGAGTCACACGGTTGCTGCATCCCATTTTGCACATGCAGCTTGGCTCGCACTTCTCGAGTCAATAACAACTCGCTCAAATCCAGAAAAAAGGTCCTGTACAACAAATGATTTGGGTATGATGGATGTGGCGATTGTGTTGGATTGGGTTGGGTGGTGATGGTGGTTGGGTAGCAAATGCAGTGCGGTGGCTTTGTGGGGCCGATGGAATGGACGATTTTATAATCTCTGGTTTTGGAGTAGGTGATGGGGGAAGAGATACATATTTCTTTTCTTTTTTAATTTAATTATTTAATTTGGTAAATAGAAAATTACTAATTTGCCCTTTATAAAATATTAAGCCCATGTTTGAGTCATATTAAATTTTTCACTCTCATTCTTCTACTCATTTTCAACCACGCATTTTTCAATAATATAATATTTTTCATCACATCAATAACTTTTCTTTCTTTTTCAATCACAAATTCTCCATCAATCTACTATTCTAGAATACATTCTTCCAAAATTATGTGGCTCAAACACACCCTAAATGTATAAGATAAAGTGCTTTTTAAATCCTTTACGATCCAACGAAAATACAAAATAATAATTTGCTAAATACCTAAAATTTTATAATGCATATTAATGGACTTAAGTCATGTTTGGCTCCTATTAAAATTGTAATTAATGGACCTAAGTCATGTTTGGCTCCTATTAAAATTATAATTAATTTTTCTCACTCTTCTAATCAAACACACTTTTTCTAATAAAATAATATTACACGTAAATCTAATTTTTTTTTTCTTTTTTAACCACATTCTTTAAAAAAATATTATTCCAAACTTTAAAATGGCAAATAATGGGAGCCAAACGGAGGGCTACGTTGGATTTTTTTTTATATTTTTTTACTTAGAACTCAAATCTCATTTCTAATTTTATTTTTCTTTTTAGTTTTTTTTTTTTGCAATGCATATACACACACATGGTATTTTTGTTTCATTTTATAGAAAGAAATTATGTAAGATTACGATGTTTGAAAAACTTTTTTGGAGAAACAATTAATAATACATAGATAATTTAAACCATGATCATCCTCAGCAAGCGTAATCGATACCGGGCTTCACGTAATATTACTAAATTATTTTTTTATCATTAAATTAATAACCTCTTTAAAATAATATTTTTTTCTAGTCGCAACATTATTATTTAATAGTACTGCATGTAGAAAACAAAGCATCGATTGAGTCATAATACAATGGTTTAATATCAACCACGATATTTTGATGCGCACCCACTAATTTTTACTGAACAAGTTTGTAATTAAGTGTCTGTTTGACATGACTTTGAAAATTCAAAAATTGATTATGAAACTAAAAAATTACTTTTGAATCTATTTAAATAAAATTTTGAAATTAACTGACTAGAAGAAGCCCAAACCTGTCAAATGGGCCCTAAACATGATTAAAGGCCGGATATGTGTAAAAGATTTGTCACTCCTGTTCAGTCCATGTCAACTGGAAAACTTTGAAAATTTTGGCTTTGCTGCTGCTACATGATCAGGAATCATCAATTCAAGTACAGAGGTTTTAAGTACCTCATAATATGCAAAGAACAACTAAAAAGCGCAGTTTATAAATGGAATTCAAAATAGATTGATTATCACAAGAAGGTTCTACCCAACAAATATACTATCAGATAACTTAAGATCCAAACCGTAAAAATGATGAGCCATTTTCTCTAATAAGATTGTGAAAACACGAAAGATGATGTGAATGAAAGAAAATAAAATGCAATCTACTTCTTGGTATCAGCATTGGCTGCAGGAGCACACTTTGCTGGCGAATTGAGCTCTTCCCAAGCTTCAATCCAAGTAAGCATGGCATCCGCGAGCTTTTGGAAGTACGGGTCAACTGGGCTGAGCTTCTCCTTGACCATCTTGGATAGCTCAATGTAGCATTTTTGCACAGTTGTGGATTCTTTAGAGAAGGTTACAGACTGGAAGAAAGGAATAATGTCCTCTTGCCAGTATATACCCTTGTATTCCTTCTTCAGATTGACAAATGGGTTGCTAGCCTTGCTGTGCCAGATATACGGCAGCCCAGTCTTCACTCCAAGACTTAGATGATCACAGATTACCTATGAGAATGCCAAAATTAAGTTTTTCAAAACTCTCGGGTAAGGTGGATTGTACAGTTCTGAATCCAGTCAGCGCAGAGTTCAGAAAATGTTCTGCTGATATGAAAACAAGAAGTGTATATGAGGGGTCTGCGGAGAAGCTTACCTTAGCACACCAGCCGGCCCACATATCATCATATCTACCGATAGGTTGACCATCGCCCATGAGTCCAAAATACATAGCAGGGCCAATAAGTTCTCTGTCGAATCCGAGGTTCATTCCACACATAGGAAAGATAGTGCCTTTGGGGATGGTCATAACAGCATCTACATACCTGTGTTTAGTATACACATCAAGTAAGAATTGAGGTAGAAGACAAAAATAATCAATTAGCTAAAGAGATAAACAAAGATTTGTCAAGAATGAACGATAAT